>APFE031052129.1:87262-143051 GCA_000404065.3 Pinus taeda
TATGTAATGTAAAGGAGGTTGCCCCCTCGAAGAGGCTAAATTCTAAGGCGTTGATCTATCTTTTCTATCTTTTCTTGAACTGGTTTCATAACAGTTTCTTGTATCTAGGAGGAAGTCGCAGCGGTGAAGTAGGACGGTTATCCAAGACTCTTTTAGCTTCGTCCAGGAAGGGACAACGGTGGAGGGCATGATCGCCTTCAGATAGTCTACAAGGAAATTTAGATCTTCCTTTCTATCCATTGATTTTGTTTTCACTAGTTGATGGTGTGTTGTCAACATGATCATCAGAGGTTGAAGACACAGGATTGTGCAAGCGGGGAGACCAGTCCCTTAAGATCCATGGGATGCAAGGACAATCTTGATGATAGTGTTGTCCTTTGCAAATGACACATGGAGATTTAGGTTTGGATGGTGTAGTGTGTGGATTTTCGCCAGACGATGCATGGTTTCCCCCTTTCATCGTTGGCTTCTTCTTCTTCTTCTCCTTCCCTTTCTTCTTCTTCTCAGTTACTTGGTTTTTAGTGTTACTAGCTTCACAAAGCGAAGAGGAAGAAGAAGAGGGAGAAATAAACGAAGTAGAAGGTTGGGAGGTAACTCTAATATCATCTGGTTGCTTATTTCATTGCTCAGGAATTACGGTGTTTTGAAAGATAGAGGTCAAGAAAAGCCATACTGGCAGGCCAATTGTAAGTCCTGGAAGGGACAATGTAGCCATATGAGGTGCACCAACATCTCCCTAAGAGGAGAAGGGACTAGGATTTCCCCCAAGGGGAAATCCTTGATTGGTGGACTCCATTTTCTCAACCTAAGACCAACAAGGGAACAGTGATGTTATTTCGATTAAAATAAATTTTATGACGCTTTGACACAACTTGCTTTTTCAATTATAAAGAGTCGAGAAAAAGCTAAATATGACTCTAGTCTCCTTCGATTTTTAATGAGCCTGAAGTGGCAAGTGCTCAGATGGACCTTTTCTTTTAAGGAGTCTGAAAAGGAACGAATGACACTTTGACACAACTTGCTTTTTCAATTTTAAAGAGTCAAGAAAAAGCTAAAGATGACACTAGTTGCCTTTGATTTTTAATGAGCCTGAAGTGACAAGTGCTCAGATGGACCTTTTATTTTAAGGAGTCTGAAAAGGAACGAAAGTGACTACTTTGGAAATCTAGACAGAGGGATTACCAAACCAATCGCAAACTGCATAATACTTTTTACGTACGACATTCAATCTTCCCGAATGTTATGTTCAGTGCATTGCGATCGATAGGGCAGCAGACACAGCTTCCTAAGGATAAAGGATATAGCCTATTGTGGTCTCCCAATATATAATCTACGGTATGTGGGAGCAGAAGTACGTACTAGAACTTGTCGTATCAAAGAGGAGGAATCACCCAACCTACGATGAAAACGATAGTTACTAGGCTTTACGACGTCGAATACGTCTGTTGCCTAGACTTCTAGATGTTGTGCGTTAGGTTCCAAAGCGTTTTTATGTTCATTGAGGTTTATTTTACAGTTTATCTTTCTTAGGAAGTTTGCCTTTAAGGTTCACCGTGTGATGTAGATATACAATTCCTAAATATGCAATCTAAGATGATAAACAGTGGTTTACTTTTCTTTTTGCAATGAAAATCCTAGCTACTAAGGAAAGAGAAGTAAAATTCTTTCAACATAGAGCAAAGAGAACACACTAAGATGCACTGCCGTAAATCAATTTCCGCATGCAGTCTAAATGCAAATGCACATGCATGTATTTGTTTTTCAGTTTCCTTAATGTGAGAATGACAAAAAGAAAACTAAGTACATTTCTGAACTATCTTTCCTCAAAGCGACACTTTAGCAATTTCTTGTTCAAAAACGAAAGGAAGATTTAGACGACACTTTCAATTTTGACTTGAAAACTACTTTCAACACTTCAAAGAATTGATGATCCAAATCAAATACAATGGCAAAAGCATAATCGACTATCTAAAATAGGAAGACTTTATGACACTCTTTTCTTTGACTAAAAACGACACTTGCGACACTTTCAAATCAAAAGACGACAGTTCGATTAAGCTATTGTTTGTAAAGGAGAATTATAAATGATGAAAAATACATAAAAACATTCACAATTATTTATCAATGGAGGCTGAATAATGCAAAGGAAGAGAGTTTCAATAGTGATATACTGATCATAGACAGCAAAACTTCTGAATAAAGTTGAAAACAATGAAGAAAAAACCAAAATATGGAGGCAGAAACAGTCTCACTCAATCATCACACCTATAACACAGGGAAACAGAGATGCATCTCACCTGCAACACATAGGAGGTGCAATGTATCAAAGTTGTCAATGAGAGATAGTGAGATGCTCCAGGGACGAGACTGAGCTTCATTTTTTCTCACAGTTTGGAACTAAGTTCAGGGGTTTAGGTTGAGCTAGTGATAGACAATAAACATAAAGTACAGGGGCTGATATAATGAGGTTATTTGAGCTACCACTAGGGCACTTAGGATGTTTGCAGTCAAACGTTCAGTTCATAAACTAACCCAGAGATTGACTAAAGCAGCATTGATATACTTTGCAGTTGCATAGAAAAAGTAGTTTGAAGGCTAGCTGGCTTAACTTTAGGCTCCGTCTGTAGTTTATAAAGCAAACAATAGTGACTAACAATCAAACTATTCGCTCCCCAGTGGAGTCGCCATTTTGTTATCGGGAAAACTAGTGTCCATTCAGAGCTGCTAGTCACACTAAGACAGGTAGCTATCTTAGAAACAAACAGACTAAAGTTACTTGTGTCTTCCTTTATGAGAGAAAGATGAGAGAGAAGAAAAGAGTACCAACCTTAGTCTTTTGCTTGGCTCCTTGCTTGTTTCCTCCCTCCTTTGACAGAGCTTCGCCACTCTTTCCTCACTTGTTCTGCTTCAAAGAACACCTGTAGAGTCAAAGAAGCATAATACCATTAAAGCATAGAGATCTATAGCCATAAAAAAATATAGGATCAGATGTATATTAACCATACAAATGCATATATCAATACAAGAATCAGAAATATACAAGAATATGGAGGAAAACTCAAATAGCTTTATTGATAGAAGTAGTAGAAGAGATGATTACAAACCAGTGGTCTGACCCAACGCCATCCTCCCAGCATGAAAGCCTTATTCACCTCATGAAAAGCTAGATCACCCAAAACTATGATGTTTCACAGAGAAACCAACAACACTTCCTTACAAAATACAAAATTCTAGCCTCTGGATCCCTAGGACGAGGGATCCATATATAGATATTTGCAGGTGGGTGAGTCAGCTTTTGGGATTTTGATTAGTGTCATTTCTCTGATAGTTCTTGGTTCCACTTGAAGATTTCATGATATCTTACTCATCCCTGGGCGAATTTAGAGAGGCAAGTGTCAAATGAGCAGTTTCTAGAAGATTCTTTGAGTTTCCACCTAGCAAACTACCTCTGCCATTTGTCTGCTCTCGCTCATTGCACCCTACAAAAGGGGTTTTCAGTATGCATCGCATCCTCTATGTGTAACAGGTGAGATGCATTGCACCCTCAGCATGGAGCAGTCTATATGGTCCAATTTTGACCAGTTCTGAGCAGTTTTTTAGGGAGAACTTTTGGGAAATGATGTAATCAGCCAACCTTGTTCTTTTAGGGTATGAAACAAAACTTTTAGGGTCTTAGAAGCCCTTGGTTTATGGACATATGTGATTGGGTTTGCAGTGCCCAAATATGTCTATAACAACTCCGAATCGAGAAATTACATGATTGAATAAAAACTGAGTCGTTGTCTTACCGTCATCAGATAATGTAGGCATCGCCTCGACCCATTTCATGAAATAATTGATGGCAACGATGATATACCCATGCCCCTTGGCCCAGCGAAGGTTATAGGTCATATAATCAATGCCCCATTTGGCAAAAGGACCGACGATATTGACAGGGTGTAAAGGAGAGGGAAGCGCACGCATCTTCCGTAGGTAGATTTGGCACACAAGACAAGAGCAGACGGTGAGAATGAAATACTAAAAAATAGATGGCCAAAAATAACTAGCGCGGAGGATATTTTGGGTAGTAGCATACCCGGACATATGACCACCGCAGGCGCCAAAGTGGCAGTCGTTCAAAACTCGTTCGGCTTCCTCGAACGTCAGATAATGACGGAGAACAGAGTCAACGCCGAGACGGTATAGAGTGTCCCCGATAATGCAATAAGGTTGAGAATTATGGCGAATACATTGTCGAGCATCCGTGGACATATTAGGATGAAAGGAGGACGTCTGAAGGTAGACAATAATATCCCCATACCATGGATTGAGGGTGCGAATCAAGAACATAGACTCGTCCAGAATATGGTCCTCTAGTCGAGAGGGGGTGGTAGCGGATTGTAGTGAGCAGAGGAATTCAACAAAAATGAGAGATTTCTTAGATTTGGCTGTAGTAAACTCCAAATCAAACTCTTGAAGGATGACAATCCATTTCGAGTATTTTCCCCCTAGTAACTGACGTGACAAGATGTACGTCATCGGGTTGCAGTCAGAAATCACCGTCGTGGTACGCAATAGTATATAATGACGGAAATGTTGGACAACATGAACGATTGCCAATGCAAGCTTCTCAACATAGGCATATTGAGTTTTCGTGTCAAGTAAATTGCAACTGAGATAATAGACAACATGCTCAGTACCACCATCATCATCTTGAACCAAAACCATGCCGATGGTGCTATCAGCAATGGCTAGATAAACAATATGGTCGCGGTGATAATCAGGCAGACGTAACAACGGAGCAGAAACAAGGAGTGCCTTGAGTTTCTCGAATGACTCTTGTGTTGTGGCATCCCATACAAAGGAGGTATCCTTCTTTAATAACCGCATATAGCCCTTGGCAACTTCAGCATAGTTTTAAATAAAACGACGCAAAAAATTAGCTTTACCCTGCAAACTCTGCAATTGTTGCAAAGAAGTAGGAGGAGGAAGATTCAGAATGACTTCAACCTTGAGAAGATCCAAGCAAATTCCCTCCTTGGAGACGACAAACCCAAGAAGTCTGTCGGATTCAACACAAAAAAACACATTTATGTGGATTAAGACGGATATGGTAGTGTTGACAACGAAGAACAATTTGGTGGAGGTGTTTTGAATGGTCACAGCGCTTTGCTGAATGGTCCGAAAGGTCATCTAGGTAAGGCTACACAATGTGATGAATATCATGAAATGCATAAGACATTGCACATTGGAAGGTAGCACCATCATTTTTAAGACCGAAAGGGAGCTTCTTATAGGCGAAGGTACCCCACGGGAAGATGAAGGCAGTTTTTTGTTGATCCATAGGCGATATATTGATCTAGTTGTAACCAGAAAAGCCATCCATAAATGAATAAATCTCACTTCCAGCACAATTGTGAATGAGCTGGTCAATGAAAGGCGTGGGATAGTTATCTTTGGGACAGGCACGATTAATGTCACGGTAGTCAATACAAACCCTAATAGTGCCCTGCTTCTTGGTCACAAGGACAATATTAAAAACCCAATCAGTGAGCGGGATAGGGTAAATAAACCCAACTTTAAGAAGTTTTCCAACTTCTCCTTTAATAGTTGCAGCCTTTCGGGAGTGCACAAGGCGTAAGTGTTGTCGATTAGGTTTAGCACTCGGATACGTAGGAATTTCATGCACCACAATACTAGGATCAATGTCGGGCATCTCTTCATACGATCAAGCAAAATCGTCATGAAATTCTCTAAAAATATCGGTATAAAGTTGAATCTCATCCGGAGTACAGGTTACTCTGATGTGAATATTCTTGACAACCCCCGGTTTAACAAAGATGTCGATAGGTATGGTTTGCATAATGTTCCCCATGTTGCCTTCAGAGAAAACTTGATGGATTTGGATAGGTTTCTGAAGGGGTTGGGAGGGGACATAAGAAGCAATTTCTCAAGACAAGTAATCATAGCCCCATGGCTAGGGAGAAACGAGGAACGATGGTGATGATCAAACCAAGGAGGTTCCTCGAAAGACATAGTCTCTATAATTGCTTCATCAGAAGGAAAGATTTCCTGTAAGGGATCTGAAGAAGCACCATCTTTGAGCCAAGGGGATTGTATATACGTGTCGAGAGCTATGCTCAAAGGAGCAAGTTCAGAAGATGAAGCCGAGGCAGAAACAATTTCGACATAGTTAAGCCCGACAGGACTCAACAGCATGACATTGCCCCAAGATCCTACCTGATCAACAGGAGGAAGGACCCAAGGATTAGAACGGACAGAGATCATATTGATGGGAGCGATGTTGGGAGGTGGGAGTGAAAAAACACCCATGAGGGTAGGATCTTTAAAAAGTCCACCACCCACACTCTCATACAGAACAGAGGTATGCTCCACAAAAGGCATGTTGCCATCGGAAGAAGAAGAAGAGAAGAAGGACAATTGGTCTACCATGACAATTTTCCCTTGATGGGGAAAACGAAGGACACAAAATAGAGATGAAGCCATGACTCACATGGCATATGTCCAGCTTCGTCCTAAGAGGAGGTTGTAAGTTAAATTCGCATCGAAAACCTTGACCACAACTTCAACTGTCTTCCCTTCTAGGGTAATAGGCAGATGCGGGAGGATACCATAAGGACGAGAATATCTCCCATCTAAGGCTTCCAAGGTATTGGGAGACTGACTCAGGGTTGGGGAACCAATAGCCTTCCAACAAGCAATAGACATGATGCAAGTGGAAGCACCCTCATCAATAATAGTGCGGTGAATATTCTTAGAGTTGATGATGACTTGAATGAGGAAGGCGATCTGGTGTGGCAGTCTCGGTACATGATTATCCAGGTCAAAGTAATCAAATACGAGTCAGTCGAGTCAATGCCACCAATGGCTGATAGCAGAGACTTCCTCTGGGAGGGACAGCTCTGGAGGAATTCTAATGTAGACATAGCTGAAGGAGCTTGGTCTATGTCCTCAATGATGCTATAGTGTTGTGCAGCATGAGCATTAGGGTTGTAGAAAGACTTCCGGAGCACTCATTTGGGAAGAGGTCGAATGACTGACTCGGTACTAGGCCGCTCGATATGGAGTGGACCAGTACTGGACGAAGGAATACTGGAGGGGACTTCAGTTTCCTTCCCGGTAGGTGAAGGATATTCTTTTGACCATGTACTAATATGGATGGGAATCATACCAACCATGAGGACTTGAAAGCTGAAGGTGGAAGAGGATTGAGGTTGATCAGCCACCATTTCAGTTTGTTACGAGGGAAAAGGCTCTTTGAGCACAACAGGAGTCCTAGGGGCGCCTTTTAGCTAACGACTAAGGTCAGACCACCTAGGGCAATCTTTAGTATAGTGATCCTTGTCGCAAATGAGACAAGGATACTTAGGCTTGTGCTCAACACCTTCTTCGGCTGGAGGCTTAGGGGATCCTGCTTTGGTTGATCGGATTTATTCTTCCCTTTTACCTTCTTCTTACCTTTTGAAGTTTTATCCGCTGCGATGGACTGGACGGCGTTAACTTCAGAAGTTTTACCAGGATTGGGTGGAGCCTGAGAAGAATTTTCGTTTGGATCAGTAGACTTTTGCTTCGCAAGGTTCGCGGAAGATTTTCTGGAGGATGCATTAACAAAACCAATGACACCATCAACAGATGGCACTGACGGAGCTTTGGAAGTTCCAGGTCACGGAGCATCAAGCAAATAATAATATAACGTACCGGATTGGGAGTAAACCAAGTCAAGATACTGAGCACACGCAATAGCTTGCTCTTTAGTTACACATGCCCCCTAGCAATGTCCCGGGATATCGGACCGACAAACGAGGTTGTAAACCAGTCAGTCAAAAGTTGATCAAGAATATAGAGCTTAATTAGATGACGATGCCTCCTACATTAATGGATATGATCAGAGATATGCGTGGCTGTGTCCTGTTTCAAGGATGTCAGGAGGTGTGTGCCTGTTTCATATCAAATCAGCAACTGAAAATGAGTTAAAAATGCCATAGCAAGCGAGTTAAAGTCCTGAAAAGTTCTGCGAGCTAGCTTAATATACCATTTTGCGGCAGAGCCAGTGAGAGTCCGTTGGAATAGACAGAGCTAGATGGAATCGTCAATCCATGAATTAGATGAACACCATAGGTGATAGGTCATGACATGAGCTTGGGGATCTTCTCTAGACTTACAGTCGAATTTAGGACAATCACCGGGAATCTTGGTTGGAACTGGTGGCAGGTATGGATTATGAAGAATGGGATCATTTGTCAGTTTGGACGCATCTGGAAATTCCAATGTCGCCAAGAAAGGTAATTGAGGGTTGAAGGACATTTGAAGCTGTGGGTAAGAAACAACATTAGAGTTCCATCCAATTCCCAGTTGCCCCCATTGATTTTGCCCAGACGGATTTGGCCCATAAGGGTTTTTTCCGTAAGGGTTTTGTCCATAGGGATTATAAGCGTAACTGGATGGTTGACCCTAGTTTTGAACACCAGTGGCCCACTGATTACCAACCTGACCAACAGGAGTAGCATATAGTTGCTGAAAATTGTGATAAGGATTAACCTGTAGTTGTTAATAATTTTGGTGTGGGGCAATTTGAGGTTGCCCTTGGGGCTGTTGGAGGTTTTGAAAACCATATGGCGGTTGGGCTCCAAATTTTTCCTGGGGTCCAGGCTCCATTTCATAAGCAGGTTGGGTTTGAAATCCAATTTGAGTTTGGAGACTGGATTGGGTCTGGAGCCCAGACTGGGTCTGAAAACTAGGTGGAGCTTGAGAAACAATGAGCGTTTGAGTGCCCAGTTGAGCAGGTCCAGACGAATGTCCTTGCGAGAACTGAGGCTGACCCATCTGGTTAGAAGGTTGTCCTGGTCGAGGTTGAGGTTGACCCATTTGCCCAGAAGGTTGAGCTTGCTAGGTAATGGGTTGACCTTGCAGAACTAAAGGTTGTCCTGACAGACCAGATGATTGAGCAAGCTGAACAATTGGTTGGCCTTGCTGGATTTGAGGCTAACCTACTTGTCCAGAGGGGTGACCTTGCTGGGTACCAGGTTGGCCTTGTTGGATGTAAGGTTGTCCTGGGTTACCAGAAGGTTGCCCGAAGTAAGTAAAAGAGGAACCATTGAAGGTTGAAGGTTGTCCCTGTAAAGGTTGTCCTTATGGGCCAACAGGTTGCCCCGGATAAGGTTGCTCGCAATACTACTGTCTGTGAGAACACTGCCCGTAAGATGGTTGACCTTGATAGGATGGACCTTGAAAAGTTGAAGGTTGTGCTTGGCCACCGTGATAACTGGTCGGGCCCCAAGCAATAGATAACGAAACTGAAACCTCAACCGCAGGTTGAGATGGAATGGGTCTAGGGTGATAAATATGGGCTCCTCGAGAATCATAGTAATGAAACAGATTCTGCGGATTTGGATTCTGAAGAGCGTGCAAGTACTGGTCATATGCCCCCCCTGCCGGAATGGAACCAGAAGAAGGTGGGGCACTATGGGTGGGATTAACAACTCCAGATGTCGATGCCGACGAACCACCATAGGTAAGACCTATTGAAGGTCCAGAAATAGTGGTCACGACTGAAGATGCAGTGACGACACTAACAACGGGAGCTGAAGAAGCCACACAAATAGTCGGGATAGTCAGGACATATGTGACAGCCACATTGTGAATCTGGGGTGTGAAAGGTTCTGAGGTTGGAGTGACAATACGAGACCACATGGAACTTGTAAGGGGAGACCTGGAACTCATGATATCGTCCAAAGCATGGTAGCGTAAAGGCAACGTGATAACAATAGGGGTGACATGGAAGGGTGAAGTTTTCGTAGATATAGGGTTTTCACCACTTGCCATAAAGGTTTCTTCACCAGAGACGGGGTTTGTCTCGTCCATGTCAGAGGAAGACATCGGGACCAAAACACCAGAAGGAGTAACGAGGAAATCTTCTTCAGAAGGTTCCCATATGGGGTTCTAATGAATATCATAAAACTCGTCTTCCGAAGCGTGAGAGTTAAGTAGTTGAATACTTGGAATAATAGGGAGAGTATCACTAACAATCGGTACCTCAGAAGCGACAAAATATGGAGAGCCTTGGTCACTTGGTACGAGAGACAGGATCGATGATTCTGCCAGGATGATTTAACTCAAAAGTTATAAGAGAAAAAATAAATGAGTAAGGAAAATAATCCTACACAAACTGAAACGCAATCAAGATTTAACAAGGTAAATGTGAACGTGGTCGAATAAATTTTATGACGCAGGAACAGAACTTGACCTTTTCATTTTTAAAGAGTCAAGAAAAGGGAGTCAAGAAAAGGACAAAAGATGACTCTAGTCACCTTCGATTATTTAATGAGCCTGAAAGGACAAGTGCTCAGATGGACCTTTTCTTTTAAGGAGTGGAAAAGGAACGAAAGTGACTACTCTGGAGAACTAAGCAAAAGGTTTACCAAACAACCCGTAAAGCTGCATATACACCTTGGTGATTAAATGAAAGAAAAAATGACCAAGGACTTTCTGTACAGCAGTCAATCTTCCTGAATGTTGTGTTCGGTGCATTACGGTTTGTAAGGCGGCATACACGGCTTCCTATGGATGTAGGATGATAACCTAGTAGGGTCTCTTGATAAATACTCGACGGTACTGGGAGCACAAATCCGTACTAGCAACTATTGAGTCACAGAAGGAGGAATCACCCAACCTTAAGTGAAAACAATAGTGACTAGGTTTAACGACGCCAGAGCACGTCTCTAACCTAGACCTCTAAATAATGTGTGTTAAGTTCCAATGCGTTGTTAAGTTCATTCAATTCATTTTAGAGTTGATCTTGAATTAGGTTTCAATTTCCAAGCCCTACTGTATGTATATCCAAAACCCTAGGATGCAACTAGAATGAGTAAAGCATCTTTCATTTCGATGAACACCTACTTACAGAAAGGTAGAAAGTTCATTCCCAAAGCAAGACAAAACAAAGACAAGAAAATGCAAGCTCTAAGAAACACAATGCATTAACTCACCAATCCTACAATGCATCGACACTACTAATGAGAGATTTTTAAAATTTGCTTTCCAATTTCTTAAGCATGAAAATTTGAAATGCAAATGTACTTTGTATACTAAACGAGTGCAATCTTTTGATTTTTTTTTTTTGAATTTAAAGAGACAAACAAGCAAGTGTGAACTGATCGATCCAAACAATTGTGATCTACGCTTGTTAGTGAAGAAATCGAATCAATATCAAAAATTGGTTCAATAATTGACACTAAAATCAACCAGCAAGAAACAAGCAATGAAAAAAACTTCAATCAAATCAATAAGATGGTTGCGGATGAACCTTGGATAGACAAGCAAACCAGACAAATGGTTCAAAAACTTGAAAGAGCTAGGTCACAAGGCCTAAAAACACAAGATTCACTCAATGAAGCCAAAGAGACAGTACCCTAACCAAAAACAATTAAAACAAGTTGATGGGCGAGAGGAAAACAACAGGGGATAAATAAGACTAGTGGATTCAGGAGGTGAAGCTGTTAAAAAAAACTTACACAGGAATCATCGTGGGTATAATAACCAACAACTAGTGACGATAAGCCAATAGTCGCAGCAACAGGGTGACGTCATTGCGGGTGTACACCTATCTTCCGCGACGTGCCGATTTCAGGAATAGTCACGATTGTATGTCAGGATTCAGCGACGCATAGGTTTAGAAAATGAAGACAGTGCGAAATCTTTGTGACTGTAAAGATTTTTTCAGTGATGAGCTCGAAAATAAGGAAAAACAAGTGAAAACTTCCAAACAAACACCAGGCTATTCTTCTAGACAGTAAGGCGAATTCCCAGATTGACCTAGGTATCCCAAAAAACTGATGGTTTAACCCCAAAATTCAAGAGACACTAAATCAAAACCAAACAAAAGCAAACAAGAGAAAAAACATACAAAGGACTCCCTAGTATGGTCACCAATTTGTGAAGTAGGAAAGTGTTCCCTCTGTGGACAGAGGCAACCCCTCTAGCCCTAGAGTGGGTCTAGTCACAACAAAGACAAAACAACAATCGATTCCCTTAAATAGTCATCGTTGGAGGCCTACCTCAAACTGGTGGTTGATGAAGTTCCATTTCACTACTCCAGCTTCCATTTCTTTCTCCTTGATGAGTAATCAACCTGAAACACCGCAAGAAAAGAATAGAGCATGTAACCGAGAACAATAATGATCTATTTACTTATAAAGTCAAGAAATCATAAGATATCAAGTAAATTGTACACAATATATAGGAAGTCTTCATTGATTGTATTAAAATGAATCAAGAGTAAAGCTTACAACCAAGTCTTAACGTCGCAAGCCTTCTCAGAGGGTCCAACCAATATGTTTCTTCAAGAATTCACTCTCAAGAATGGGTCTCCGTAATAGACAATATCTCTCTCTCACTCACAAGCTTTAATACAAGGTTAAGGCATTCCACAACCTCTTACCAAACTATTAGCAATCCCACACTTGTCACACTCACACCAAAGCTATCTACTAAACTCAAAAGAACTAGCAGCACTGCCCAACTAAAAGAACTAGTAGATCATAGCAATGGTGAGTGATTTTATAGGAGAAGGAGTCTCCATGAAATGAGGGAGAGGGAGCTTATCCTCAAGGGAGGTTGCATAAGAGGCAGAACTACCATCCTAGAGGAGGAAAGGCGACCCAAACTGACCCAACAACTAGCTCTAGAGACATCCAGAAGGCCGAAGTCATGAACTAAGTCTCAGCGATGACATCACAAGGAGGCAATGCATTCAGACCAATCATCGCAACAAATAGCTGGAGGACTCGTGACAGGCCCTAAAATTCGATCGTCGTGGGGAACAGGTGTACACCTGCGACGATGTCGCGACGAGACTGTCCATGACAAGGGATCGTCGCGTATATTAATGGCTTACTCGCAACGAGGCAAAAACTTAGGGAATAAGGGTCAACTTACAACATCAGAGAGAATTTGCTTAATCTTTTTGCACAAGTGGGAAGATATGAACATGTTCATTTGATACATGACACAACAGAGGGACTGAGATGAGGACAATGACAAATTACTGTGTAACACATATCACTTATGGTGCTCTTCAAATTCATATATTGACGATTCTATCCGTCTTCACCTCTTTCAGAGAATCTTAATAGGTGTTGCCGCAAAATGGTATATCGAGTTGCCTCGAGCTACCTATGTTGACTTTAACTCTTTAGATATGGCCTTCCTCACCCGCTTCCAATTGCTGGTTCGATATGAATCTAGCACTCATTTTATCACATCCCTTAAGAAAGATACCGCGACACACATTTTCAATCATATCCATCAAATGAGACATCAACGTCGCCTCATAAAATTTGAGATTATTGATGAGTTGTTGACTAAATGGTTCACAAAATCGTTCGTTAACAACATTGCTAAGGATATAGCTATGGGTGGATGTGTTACTGAAGAACTAGCTATTTCCCGTGCTCAGTATCTAGACTTAGTCTATTCACAATCTGGCACATTATGTGAGATGTTGCTTGATGCTCCAAGACCATCTTCAGATCTGGGAACCTCAAAGTCTCCCAATGTCTCAGACGTCCATTAAGGCTTCTTCGAAGCATAGATCTGTTTCGAATACTGGTTCCAATAATCCTTTGAAAAAATCATCAAATCTCAGTAAAACCTCTGAGGTACATGTTGTTTAGTCTATCGCAACAAATGAGGCCTGAAAAGGTAAGAAAAAGGGTAAAGGTAAAGCCAAAACCAATACCCCAAAACAAGATCCATCCAAATTATTTGTTGATGATGCTTCCAAGCGCAAGCCGAAATATCCTTGCCTCATCTGTGAGGAATATCATTATACCAAGGATTGTCCTCGATGTTCTAAAGTTAACCACTTATTGAAAAGGACTCTGACTGTTTTGAAAGAACCATTTCCATCTTAGTAGACACAGTTGGTAGACCAACAACACTCCTCTGCCTCCTCTAGTTCCCAAGTTTTCATGATGCAAGGTTCATCACCTATTTCGATTACTACTCGAACAAAGGACTATCAAACCCCGCAAAAGCAGATGGTGGAGATATACCTTCTACTTCCACTCCATCCAGTTCTGATCTACTCCATATTGAGCATCCTAACTGTAAGTCCATAATCTGACCACCTCCCAAGGTTGTACTTCAAAAATCATCTTATAATCTAAATGCTATAGCTGAAAAACATTATAATATTGTTGAGGATTTAGCTCAAGCACCTTCAATGATGTCTGCTTTGGAAGTTCTCCAAACTTGTCCAACACAACAGAAATCATTGCTTTTTGCTATAAACGCTATTGATCCTGCCGATTCAAGTTTAATTACCTTTGATCTTGAAAGCCACATTCCTTGTCTTCCTCATCAGATTGCTTTTTTGATTCAGGTTATCATTAAAGGAAAGACGATTCGTCGGACTATTATTTATGAAGGTGCTTCCACCTGCATCATGTTTGTTTTGTGTTGGAAGGCCATCAACTCTCCTCCCCTCAATCAGTCCCCAAACACTTTGGAGGCCTTTGATGGAAGAGGCTCCTGTCCATATGGTATTCTCACAAACTTGTTGATCACGTTGGAAGGAAAGACCGTTGAGCTAGAAGTGGAAGTTGTAGATGTGAATCTCAATTACAAACTTCTTCTTGGGCGAAGTTGGACCCACGCTATGTTTTGTGTGTTTTCTTCTTTGTTCCAGGTGATTCGTTTTCCTCACAAATGAAAAATTGTCACCATCGACCAATTGTATTTTTTCTCTTCCGATACATCGAACAACAATGTCCCATATGTGGGAAATATTGAGATTCCTTATGAGAGTGTGGGGGTAGGTATTTTGAAATACTCTGCTTTAATGAGTACTTTTACTCTCCCACCTCCGAATGTCACTTCGATCAATATGATCTTGGTTTCTACAGATCCTTGGATTATTCCTACTCCAAATCAAATTGATTCATTTGGTGATTCTATGCCATTAAGTCCATTAGAGCAAGATTATCAAGAAATTGTATTGGCTTCAATGGCCACTTCAGAAAGTCATGTTGTTTTCAGTATTAACATGGATACTTATGTGCCGTCTCCTTGGCTTGGTTCTTGGGATTCCCCAGATCCTTTGAATGAGACATTCCCCACCGAAGAGACTATCGTTGAGGTTATGTCTTTGGATGAAACTCCTTGGAATGATCTCCATCATCGTTCTTCATTTCTTCCCACCCTCAGTGAGATGCCTTCGTGTCTTGAGGTGTTTGTTTCTCATTGCCCAATGCATCCACTTCAAACACCTGTTTTGATGCGCGAAGTCTTGTCTAAGGGTAATATGGGAAACATTGTTGCAACCATGCCTCTTGACATTTCCATTAAACTTGGAATTTTCGAGAACCTTCATATTTGGGTGTCCTGTTCTCCCAATAAAATCAAGGTTTACACTCAACTTTTCAAATAATTTTGAGATGTCTTCACATGGTCATACGAGGAAATGCCTAGTATTGATCCAACAATAATGGTGCATGAAATACCTACTTATCCTGGTGCAAGCCCTATTCGCCAATGGCTTGACCCCATGCATCCTCGAAATGTTGCTGCTATTAAAGCATAAGTGGAAAATCTTTTAAAAGATGATTTTATATATCCCATCCCATTGATCGATTAGGTGTCTAACATCGTCCCTATTACCAGAAAGCAGGTCACGATTCACGTTTGTGTTTATTATCGCGACATTAATCGCGCTTGTCCAAAAGACAATTATCCTACTCATTTTATCGATCAGATCATTGACGAGTGTGCTAGGAGTGAGATTTTCTTGTTTATGAATGGTTTTATGGCTACAACCAGATCAACATTTCACTTGTTGATCAACATAAGACGACCTTTATCTATCCATGGGGCACCTTTTGCTTATAAGAAGCTTCCTTTTGATTTAAAAAATCTTAGCGCTACCTTCTAGAGAGCAATGCCTTACACTTTTCATGATATTCGACACATTGTTTAGCCTTACCTTGATGACTTACTAGCCCATTCTGCTAAGCGTCATGATTATATGGACCACTTAAGATCCATATTTCTGCGATGTCAACATTGTAACATTCGTCTCAATCCACACAAGTGCATTTTTTTGCGTTGAATATGGTTGACTCTTGGGTTTTATGGTATCTTGCGAAGGTATCCAAATGATCCTTTAAAATTTGAGGCTATTGTCAACTTACCCCCCTTCCCCCCACCTCATTGTTGTAATTGCAAGGCCTGCAAGGAAAGGCTAACTTTCTTCGTTGATTTGTTCCTAACTACACTGAACTCGCCAAGGGTTTTACTCGCTTTCTTAAGAAGGGGATCCCTTTAATTTGGGATGAAGTTTCCCAAAAATCCTTCACTGCTTTGAAAGAAATGCTTATCAGTGCTCCTTTACTGCATCCTCCTGATTATCGACGTGATTATTTCCTTTACTTGGCTGCAAGTGATACTACCATTGCCATGGTGTTAGTTTAGGACGATGACGATGGCAATGAACATGTGGTTTATTATTTAAGTTGAAATCTTCTTGACATTGAATATCGATATGCCCATGTTGAGAAGATTTCCTTGGCAGAAGTCCATGATTTTCAAAGATTTCATTATTATATCCTTTTACGAAAAACCACAGTGATTTCTGATTGCAACCTCATGACTTATATATTGACTCGTCAATTACTAGGGGGAAAATACTCCTAATGGATTGTTATCCTATAGGAGTTTGATTTGGATTTAACTGTCGTCAAATCAAATAAATCACTTGTTTTTGTTGAGTTGATATATACCCTTCCATCTGCAAGCACTTCTACTGATTTACTGAGCATATTCTTTATGAGACCCTATTTCTCATCAGCACTCTTGACCCGTGGTATGGAGATATTATCATTTATCTTCAAACCCAAACCTTCCTATCTGAGTTGTCTTGATCCGACCAATGTCGCATCCGGCATCAGTCCCAACCCTATCATATTCTTGGTGATATATTGTACCAAGTCAGTGTGGACTCTGTTCTTCGCAGATGTCTCACACTTGAAGAGTTTGACCAGGTCTTGAATGACTGCCACTTCTGTGCCTGTGGTGGTCATATGTTAGGCTACGCCACTTCTCAGAAAATCCTTGGCGTTGGTTATTTCTGGCCTTCCATCTTTAAAGATATTATTTTGGCTGTTCAAAAATGCCATGAATGCTAGATTTTTAACTGCAAGCAGCACACCCCACCAACACCATTACACCTAATCGTTACTGTTGGCCCATTCCTAAAAGAGGCATAGACTTCATGACATCTAACCCTTGCTCAGCTGGGGGCATGGCTATATTATCGTTGCCATTGACTACTTCACTAAATGGGCTGAGGTGATGCCCACATATAATGTTGACGGTATTATTGTTGCTCAGTTCCTCTTCAACCACGTCATAGTGTGTTTTGGTGTTCCTCAAGCCATTTTAATTGATCATGGATCACATTTTCATCAGTACATGATGGTAGAGTTGACTACTCAGTTGGGCCTTTGTCATGATAGATGAACTCCTTACTATCCACAGACTAATGGCCAAGTCGAAGCAATTAATAAGTTTTGATTACTATGCTTCAACGCACCATTGGAAAGCACAAAAAGGGCTAGAAATTGATGTTATTCTTAGCTCTCTGGGCTTATAGAACTTCCCTTAAGATGGCCACTGGATTCACTCTGTTCCATATGGTTTATGGTTTAAAGGAAACTCTTCTAATCGAATGTGAAATCCCTTCGCTCAAATTAGTTTTCGAACTTCTTCCTAATACCTCGCCTGAAGAGGAGCAGTTACTCTACCTTGAGAGGCTTGATGAGACCCGTCGCATTGTTGTGATGCTAATCGAAGCCCAAAAGAGATGTGTCAAAGCTCATTTTGATCAAACCATTTCTCCTCGCACTTTTTCTAAAGGCAACATGGTCCTCGTTTATGATCAGGCTAATGATAAGTTAGACACTGGAAAGTTTGAATCTATGTAGCATGGGCCATATATCGGCAAATGTGTTTTTCAAAAAGGCGCCTAGGAGCTAGTTGATTACGAAGGAAATGCATTGTCACAACCCCGAAATGGGATTCATCTAAAGAAGTATTATGCGTGAAATTAGTTTGATTACTTGTACATTAGTGTGTGAATTCATTAGTGTTCTCTTGTTTATTTTTTGGTGTGTTTGTTTGCTTTGCAGACATGTGTTTTTCTGCTTACCTTGTGTTCCACTCGGTTTGCATATGTCGTCAATTCATTATGTTAGTTTTGTTGATGGTGCTTTGTCGTAGCACACGGAACTTGTCTTCTGTAGCATGGGTACTCTCTGCCCCTGATGGTGAGTTGATTGATTTACAAGGTATATGCCTCGGTAGAACAACTAACAATATTGTTGAACATAATGCAGTCATTGAAGTATTGTCAAAAGTAGTTTCTCTTGGAATTAGGGATTTAGTTGTCAAGTTAGATTCACAACTCGTTGTGTTACAGTTAAACAATCATTATTCAGTGAGAAATCCACAAATATTGCGTATGTATCTACGTGTTCGATTACTGGAAAGAAATTTTGATTTTATTACTTATCAACAAATTCGACGTAATTTGAAAACATTAACAGATGCATTAGCAAATTATGTTCTTGATAGACAATTGCGTCATTTATAAAACTGATCATATTCTGGACACATGTATATATTGAGTATGTCGAATTTTTTACATCAAAATATCAAAAAATAAAGTGTTCTGGGACACTTGGCTTTCAAAGCCTACACAGATGCATTAGAAAATTATGTTCTTGATAGACAATTGCGTCATTTATAAAACTGATCATATTCTTGACACATATATATATCGAGTATGTCGAAGTTTTTACATCAAAATATTAAAAAATAAAGTGTTCTGGGACACTTGGCTTTCAAAGCCTACAAAATGTGTAAAATAGCTAGAAAGTCTATTAGCCTACATTGTGCTCATGGTAGCATGAGACTGCTCTGATCACTCAGCCTAACAGTTGACACAATCTTGCGGATACTCCCATTGTGTCCCTCTACCAATGCAATGGCAGCTCGTCTATAGTAGCATGCTCTGGAACTCCCCGAATAATCACATCTAGGTTGCGCTCCATCTCGGTTAAGGGGTCCACCCCTTCCTCATATTCAGTGCCCACTATCTGATGAGCAACCCCCCATGCTATTGGCAACATGCCAGGTGGTCTTTCCGGTCCCACATATGCACATTTATCATAAGTAGAGTCTTAGTTTACACTTTTACAGCAACAAAAAATCATAAGACTTGAAAAAAGTACAAAAAGGAAGTCTTTACTTGCATAAGTCCATTGTTCTCTTGGTGGCAAAGGTAGATCTGGATCCCCTCTGAAATTTGTGCCAGCATATGCATAATCATCCACCATGAGTAATTGACACTGCATCCAAGTAAAAAAGTGCAGGGTAGTGCATCTGCTAACTCGTCTCTCCTCAGGGCATGAGTTGACTCCACCTCACTAGCCTCGGGTCTTAGGGGGTAGGATATGGTACCTCTGCCCATTGATACCAGAATAAGGGCACCCGCTCTAGGAATAAATTCACTATTATCGAGCCAAACCCAAATTGTTTCAGGTTTCCCTGCTTCCCTTTGGTCATCTTTCTTTTCATATTTGTCAGAAGGCCTCCACACCAGTTGAATATGGTGGGGGTCAGACAC
The DNA here is from genome assembly GCA_000404065.3 of Pinus taeda. Classification (NCBI taxonomy): domain Eukaryota; kingdom Viridiplantae; phylum Streptophyta; class Pinopsida; order Pinales; family Pinaceae; genus Pinus; species Pinus taeda. Next base: position 106,944 of record APFE031052129.1, read on the forward strand.
TTAATCGCATACTCGAATTGGGATTTTGAACTCTCATGCAAGGCTTGCGTCCCATATACGCGAGCTATGGTGTACAGGATGGTTCTTAAAGGAAGGTTGTTGATGACCGTGGTGATCTTCACCTTCCCACCCCTCGTCATCTCTGCACCTAGGCAATGCCTCATAATCAGATCACTAGTACTCTAACCATCTGGGAAAGATCTGAAGGGTTGGACTCTCTCTCCTCTTCGGGACAATCTCGTGATGAAATAGATGTATGATTCTTCTATTTCCTGCTCCTATCCTTTGATTATGAAGATCTCTCTATCAACATCCCACAAGTTGATCAATACAGCAGAAGCTCCATTTGAGCTCTCAAACATGTGGTCCTGAAGAACTTCAACAACCCATAATTTCTCAAAGCATTGACGCATTCTGGATCCTGGGATGCCTTGTGGTCTTCGGCCTCATGGCCTCTTTCTTTCTATTCTAGAACCATGATCTCCTGCAAAACATCATTAAACATAAGTTAGAACCTTTTTTCATGGATTAAAATTGAGAATTTTCGCTTAAAGGAAGAGTTTTTCCTCAATAAGTTTTTCCCCAACACCATTGTGTTTTCTTTTAATTATAGCACGATGTCATCACGAGCGTATTTTAGCTCGAGAGTGATTATTGCGGGTCCGATGACGAAAGCCACGATGATCACCATCGCTCAAAAATTTGAAAATCCTCCCTTTTAGCACACAAAATTCCACTAAAAATGCATGAAAATGTGATGAAATGCAAAAGCAAGGACATACCTCTTACCTGTTGTAGACAGCTCGTGAAATGGTGCCCTGAATCTCCTACAATGGTCACTTGAAAATTGAGAAAATTAGGGCATAAATGCACTTTCAAATCTTACTATGGTGAAATGGTAAAAAATAATGTTACTTTTGGTCATTTATAAGTTCTGAAGTCATTTTTTGTCAATATTTTAATAATTTTATTATTATTTCTTGATACCAGTGATGGGTGCATTTCTTTGTGCAATTACAGGTGCTTTCGGTGGACAGTGATTATTTTTTATTGATTCTCACGAGTTTTTGTTTTATCTATTTTTTGGACTCGTTAAAAATAAAAGAAAAAGGAACCCCCCTAGAGTCATCTTTAAGCTCTTTTATGACTCTCGAAACATGAAAAGATTGTCGAGTACTTGTCATTTTGAACTCATTAAAATTAAAGGAATCGACGTCACCTCAGTTTACATTTACCCCTTTTTCGGCTGAGATTGACTATTTATGAAAAAGGTACACCTTGGTCGACATGGTGAAGAGGTTCTCTCGAATATTGTTTTCTACATTTTCGGGTTTGAGAGACAAATTACGAAAAGGGACATGATGGAGTTTTATTTTTCGTTTCTTTTTCAAACTCTCTAAATATGAAAAAGATACCAAGTTATTCTTACGTCGGACTCGTTAAAATTTTACAACGAAAGACTCGTCACCATGATGAGACCAAGTTTCTCCTTCCTAGGACTCGTAAAACTTACTAGGATGGATTCATTCAAAGTATGAACTTACATGACAATCATATGTTAACCCATTCAAGCTTGTGATAAAAATAACTCGGTTACTCGCTAGAAATAGAGGGGGGAAAATGAAAATGAAACATCCTTTGTATAGGTAGCATGTCGCTCTTGAACATGACACTCTTATGCTTTCGTGTCGGGTTTGGGATATCCTCACTCACTCACTTGTCCTCCTAGGTTTGGGTGATCCATTTTTTCCTCTCATTTGACTATTCCATTTTTTCATCATGACCTTTAGTCCTATGTTGAGTCAAATGTTGCCACACTCTGGAGTCGTGTCGCAAGTGTTCAAAAGAAGTCATATCTACAATTATTTACCTATACATTATCTAACCCATTGTATAGTCTTGGATCTTTTTCATTTAATTCCACTTTATTTCTTATTTCGTGTTGATTATGGGGGACTCATCATTGCCCTCCTTTGAAGGGTTGCTTCATGTCGACTTCAACTCATTATCCAGGAAGATTACTTAGAAACTGCCTTTCAGTACCTTAGAGCTTGCATGCCTTAATGGCAATTTATTTGCATCAAACGACAAGTCTTCATCATTGGCCTTCAATTGGATGTTTCCATGAGTGTTCAACTTCAATTTCATTATCACAATCATAGATTGTACTGTCATACCTTGAGAACCACTGTCAACATTGGTGGTTTCTCTCGTACTTGTTAACGATCCACATCATTGGCCAATAATCAAGTGGTTTTCTAGCATGTTCGACTTCAACACATTCATTAGCATATTATAATTTGTACTTTGATCAGGTCGGGATTGAGCGCAAGACCCTGAGTCTTGTCTGATATGAATTAGGTTGCGTGGAGTTATATATTATTCATGATTGTACACATGTTTCTGCTATACGTATGGTTGTGACCATACCGTGGGACTTCACATTTATGATGATCCTTCTATCTCGGATGGCTGTGACCATACCTTGGATCTTAAATTCGCAAATTATCCTTCTCATTTGGATGGCTCCGCCCATACCATGGATCCTTTCATATAGTCCTTATCATTCAGATGGTTGCGTCCATACTGTGGATTCATGATATCAAATATGTATATGTATATGCATCGTTGATTTTTAGGTCTACTAACATTGTTTGTCTTCGTCCTTGCAAAAGCTCGTAAAGCATTTCAACCATCACTCCATGTTTTGCCTTCATGCTTTAGGGGGCATCTGTTACACAGTATTTTGTCACACCTCCTGTACTTCCCTGTGACATACCCCGATGTGCCTGAAACATGACCATTATGCAATGTACTCATTCATATATACAACTCAGATCCTTCCTAAGACATTGATTGGAAAATGCCTTGAGCTTTCCCTAAAATAAATAGCTCTAAAACCCTAATTTGAGAATCATCACGCTTATGAGACTAAAAATAATGATGATCGCCTATTTCACTGCACTTGACCCACAATGGAATCACTCTGTTCACTTGTATACTCGCGATGATCCAAAAAAAGGAAATTTTCCCAAAGAGGATGAGAATCTTCGTGATGTAGAAGCTTTCAAAGTGGCGAGCTGGAGGTTGTTTGGCATAGATGAGGTCGAATTCTCCCAACTTGGCCTCTTGGTATTATCCCTATGAGCTACCTCCTTGAGTAAGGGCCTACTCTTATCTTTGGAGAGATCCTAACTCCCTTTCCCAGCCTATCTATTCATCCTCTCCCATTCCCAAATGGTTGGTCTATGTCTATTTTCACCCTTATGCTAATATTGTGCTTATATGCTACTAATTTGGCTTGGAGAAGGAGTGCTTGGAGAGCTTAGCTTGGACTTGGATATTCATTCAAGGAGAGCCTATCAACATCAAGGCTTGGTTGTAAGCTTCCCCTTATTTTCTATTAATATACAAATGTTGGTTCATTTTCCCTAAATGTGTTTGCTCGTGTATCATTTAGCTTAACATTCCTTGATCAATTGAGTAGGTTGCTTTCGAATATATTATTTTTATTTTCATGCCTTGTTGTGTCTTGATCTCTTGTGCAGGTGCATAAATGTTGAGAGCAGTAGGAATGAGCCCGTGACATAAGTGATTCAAGGTCTTTAGTAAAGGAGATTGAGATAGCATTAGAATGAGGTAGGCCATCTTCTTCATCTCTCTTTTCAATTGCCACTTAGGAACGTGTCTAGTAGATTGTCACTTCGGTTGCTAGACCCACTCATTGGGCTAGAGGGATCGTCTCTGTCTGTAGAGAGGATTTACCTAGACAACGGACCCAGGGGCTAGTTTCAGGAAAGGTTGGGATGGTTCTTGGGAGTCCTGTAACTAGTGTGGAAGGTTTGTATATTGTGTTTCCGTCGATTCCACTTCCTTAAGGTCACATTGGAGGTTGAATCCCATCATAGTAGCCTCTCATCACATGTTTACCCCAATTGGCTGGTTACTTGGGTAGATGTGGGAGGAGGGTGTTACACCTATATTTGATGTACAACACAACACCTACATCTATACATGATGTACAACACATACACCTACACCCGGTGTACAACACAACAAATGTACCTACATACGGTGTACAACACAACAAATACACCTACACCCAGTGTACAACACAATGCATATACGTACACAAAGTACAACACGATGAATACACATGTCACAATACCACAACTACATAATGCACATACATAGTACTGCATGCCCGCAACACAGCATGTATGACATGCGCACAATACCACATGTACACTAGTACCATATGTACAACATGTACACAATACCACCTATACATAGCACCACTTCTACAACATGTGCACAACATCATATGTACACAACACCCCCTGCACAACAGGTACACAACGCCACAAGTACACCCCACCATCTATACAACATGTACATAATATCACATGTACACAGTACCACATGCACGACATGTACACAACACCACATGTACACAACATCACATGCACAACATGTACACAATACCATCTGCACACAACATCACATGTACAACATGCACACAACACCATATGTACATAGTACCACTTGTACAACATGCACACAACACCATATGCATATAGCATCATATGTACATAGCATCATATGTACACAACACTGCATATCCAACATGTGCACAACACCATATGCACACAACGCCACATATCCATCATGCGCACAGTACGATATGTACACAACAACGCATATCTAACATGTACATAGCACCATCAACACCCAGCACTGCGTATGAAATATGCACACAAACCCATATTTACAATCACTAAATATAAAATATGCAAAACATATACACAACAATATCACTGCACATCCAAGACCACACTACTTCTACCTAGCAACCTTGCTTCCAGTGTCTCTCTACCATCCATGCTTATCCTAACATGTCACATGTCACGTTCTTTTCATTCCACTAATGTATCTCTCAGCATTATCTTGTTCATAACATAAACATAGATATAGTATAATCACATAATATCAATTCATATCCACATGATACTAACCTCATAGATCTGTCAGGTTACTCTTCCCACTTGATTCCTCATGAACTAGGAATCTCTTCATTCCATTCACCTGCATAAGCTATCATTCCTCCACAAGAATGATCCATGGTGACCATGTGAGATAATGACATGTATACATACACATATACATATAAACATCAACACAAAACAATCATGATCTCTGATGACCCTGTAAGATAAAAACATACATACATACATATATGCATATAAACATTAGCATCAAGAAATCATGAAACTATTGCTGCATTACAACAATTTTTCTACTGTTTGCGCTCACAGGATCCCTTTGGCTGCGTTAGGGATGTGCCTCCTTTGCCATGGATGAGTTGGGCTCATCCCAGGCTCCTCCCATCTCCTGATCATCCTCCCTTTCTACTGAAGATGCTGCATCCAAGACCCTTCTGGCTTCGTTGCTAGTCAAGAAAAAATCGAATGCTTCTAAGTTTGTCAAAAAACTGGAAAATATTATGGTGGTTTCCCTTCCTCCGAAGGGGCCGATTAAGGTAGCTTTGTCACTGGGGGATAGGGCCCTAGTAGTACAGCTCACTGGACTTTGGCCTTCTCCCAAAGCCACAGAAGCTTGGATCTGTAGGAACTGGAGGTCGTTAATCAAGCAAAGTGTCACCTCGTACTTTCTAGGGCGAGGCTATTTTATGTTCGAGTTTATTTCAAAAGAAGACAGGGATCTAATATTCAGGAATGGGCCATATTTTATGGGCCCTCAAGGTATCTATTTGTACAAATGGACTCTCGACTTTGACCCAGCGGAGGATGTTCCATCGGCAATTCCAGTGTGGGTAAGGCTTCTAAACCTTCCTGTGCATTGCTAGAACTAGGATTCCCTCAAACATATAGGCAATGTGTTCGGAAAATTCATAGATCGTGCAAGTACTAAGGACCAATACAACTACGCTAGCATCTGTGTTGAAGTGGATTTAGAAATGGGGCTACCGGAGGCCATAAATATAAATGTAGGGAGTTGGACTCATGTGCAAAAACTTGACTACGAGCAGCTTCCATTCAAGTGCCGCAAGTGTCAGGAATATGGACATTTCACCAAGAACTGTACCAAAAATGAAGAGGCGGTGCAAGGTAAGGAAGAAGGTGTGAAGCAAGTCAAAAGAGCAAAGACTAACCCCAAGCCCTCAAACCCTCCTGGAGAAGTAAAGGAAAAAGGGCAACAACTTCCTTCTAGTAGCCAAGGACAACAAAATACACATCCAAAGGCCCAAGAGAATGCACTCGAGCCCCTTTCCTCAGCCTCATTTGAAGTGCAAGAAACAGGACAGCAGCAGAAGGAGGCAAATGAGAAAGAGGTCCCCTAAAACTCCAGGCAAGGCGAGAGTGTAGCAGTAAGCCCTAAGGGAAAGGCTATAGAGATGGAAGAGGAAGAACAAGATTTGGAAGAATCTGAGGAGGAAGGAGAAATAGGCGACTCTCAAACATTGTCCCACAGATTGACAAGAGGAAGGAAATCTGACTGGGAAAAAAGAGAGCAAGAAACATATAAAGACAAGTTCCAAGGTAGTCAACCAACGCTGGAGAAGCCTCTAGCAAGGACACCAAAGGTTACAAGAAGTCAGGGACAGGGCCCCAAGGGGGCTATCCAATCTCAGAAAGGTAAATAATGAATATTGTCTCCTGGAATTGCAAGGTGTTGGGGAGCAAGCAAAAAGAAGAAGCTATGCGAAGATCGATTATGATAGAAACCCCAGATATCCTACTGATCCAGGAGACCAAATTGGAGGAGAAGATCTTCATCCACGTAAGCAGGAACCATTGGAGGAAAAGTGGAGGGCAAGTTGTCTCAGCCCGAGCAGCATCGAGAGGGCTAGGAGCTTTCTGAAATGAAGCCAAGTTGGAATTGGTCAATGGAAAAGAAAACACTCACTGCCAGCTCATGCAATTCATAAGCCGAGAAACAAGGGAGACCTTTAGTCTTTTCAATTTTTATGTGCCGGTAAATGCAGGGGAGAAGAAGCAGTGTTGGGAATCAATCAAACTCATGGCTGAGGAATAAATTCTAGGAAATATTATCATTGCAGGTGACCTCAATATAGGTTTATGCCCTTCCAAGAAGCAAGGTGGCAACTCTGTAAGGGATCCAGCGAGGGAATGGGTGGAGGACATCATGCAAGATTGGGATCTGCTCGACATTAAGCCATTGAAAGGTAAGTATACTTGGTCAAATAAAAGAATTGTTCTTGGCTATATTGCTACGAGATTAGATAGATTTCTTGTTCAAATTTCTTATCTTTTCTTGGGTCTAGAAGCTAGGATGCTCATTCTACCATGCAGTACTTCAGATCATAAACCCATAAGGTTGGAGCTTTCAGCTCACAGAAACCTTGGGCCCATCCCTTTTCGATTTAGTCCTTTATGGATTAAGCACTCAGAATTTATGGATAAGGTTAAAGAAAGCTGGAATCAGCTTGTCACAAGGTCTCCCTTTTCTGTGTGGGAGGAAAAATTGAGAAGCGTAAAGGTTGTCCTAAAGGGTTGGGCTAAATCTCTTCCAAATCTGGCTGATGAAAGCAAGATGGCCCATGCCTCCCTCGAGAAGCACCAACTACAGATGGAAGAGGAGGACCCCTTGGAGGACTCTATATCCAAAGAATAAATTATGCAGCAAAGCTTCCACAAAGCTTTCTTGCAAGAGGAAGAATATTGGAGACAGAAATCCCGTAGTCTATGGTTGAAAGCGGGAGATAGGAAACCTCTTTCTTCCACAAGCAAGCCCAAGCTAGAAGGTCCTTTAACTCTATATCTGAAATAAAGGAAGACCTCGTTACCCACAAGGACTTCACAAGCATCAAAGGGGCTGCCTTCTCCCATTTTGAGAAACTCTACAGTGAAGTCAAGGTTATGCGTCAGGGCACAAGGTTCTTGGATGTTGTCCCCTCCAAGATTTCTTTAAGCATGAATCACTAGCTAGAAGCTAAAGTTACTAGACAGGAAATAAAGGCTGCATTGTATGAAATGGAGCCAGACAAAGCTCCTGGTCCGGATGGCTTTACAGGCATATTTATCCAAGTCTGTTGACAAATAGTGAATAAGGACTTGCATAGAATGGTTTTAAAATCTCAAAACTGCCAGAAAATTGGAGGCAACACGAATTCTGCCTTGCTCGCCCTCATCTCAAAGGAGAAGGGTGCCAACACTTTCAACAGGTTTTGTCCAATTTCTCTTTACAACATTGGTTACAAGCTCATAACAAAGGTGATTGCCAACAGATTGAAGGTCCTCTTGCTCTCTCTCATTCCTAAAAATCAAGGGGGATTTGTTCAAGGTAGGCAGATCGTGGACAATATAAGCCTCATGCAAGAGGCCATTCATTCTAGTTTGCAGCGCAAATAAAAAGGTATGGTGGTCAAGCTAGACCTAGCTAACGCGTTTGATGGTTTCATCACAATTTCCTCTTTGATGTGGTGCATAAGTGTGGTTTTGGTCAGGATTTTATTAGATGTACCTAGGCTTGCATTTCTGAGCCCTGGATTGCCCCTCTGGTGAATGGAAGAGAAACGAAGTTTTTTAAAGCCTCTAGAGGGCTACGCTAGGGCTGCCCTCTTTCCCCTCTCCTTTTCATTTTACAAGCTTCAGTTCTGAGCTTTTATTTAGAAAAATGTCAGGTGGATCAAGAAATTATGGGCCTTAGGATTGCTAGAGGTGTCAAGGATATTAATCATGCATTGTTTGTCGATGACTCTCTTCTGCTGGGTGCTGCCTCTGTTCACTCTGCCTCCAATTTCATAAAAGTTTTGGATGACTTCTGTTGGACTTCGAGCAGTAAATTAAACAAGGGGAAATGCCACTTCTATGGCTGGAATATCTCCAACAACGATCTCTCCTCAATATCTTGATGTCTGGGCTTCGCTGGATCTACTAATTGGAATTCTTTCAACTATTTAGGCCTTCCTATCTTCCAAAGGATTAATTCAAGAATAAAAGCCAGTCTTGGGGTTTCTTGTGGCTAAATCTTGCTGGGAAGACAATGCTTATTAAATCTGTTCTGACCAACCAGCCTATTTTCCAATTCTCATTCATGTTGGCACCCATCAGCATTCTCAAGAAGATGGAGGAGTGGATTCGTAGGTTTTTCTGGAAGGGTGGCAAGCAGAATGATAGGAAGATCCCTATAGTCAGTTGGGACAAAGTTTCTAAACCTCTGTTAGAAAGAGGTCTGAACTTCAAGGACCTGCGGATTCATAATATCGCTATGGGGGCTAAGATTCTATGGAGACAAATAGCCCCGAAACTTGGCTGGGATCAAAAGGCACTATGGAAGAAATATTTCAAGGATCATAGGTTACGGGGTTTGGATGATCCTACTCCCACCATTAAAGGATCTCAAATTAATAGGCTATGCATGCAGGCCTTACCTTTAATACAAAATCATTCCTTTTGGATCCTCGGTAATGGCGAGCTCATCAATATTTGGAATGACAAAATTATGAACGAAGAACCATTAGGTGGTGTCCAAGAGCTCGTTGAGCTTCGAAGCTGGATGTTGAATAATGACATTAAAACTTTGTGGGATATTTCTATTTGGAAGGGCAATGTGTGGGCAGGCTAGAAGAAGCCTCAAATTCTGATCGCTCTTGATCAGGCGTGGTCCTTCCTGTTGACTAAGCTGAAAGGAATGGGCCCGATTAATACCAAGAAACAAGATAAGAGAGTCTGGGGATCTCAGACTGGTTTTTACACAGTTGCGCAAGGCTACGCACAACTCAAAAAAAAATCCTCATGTTCCTTGCTGCCCTGCGATTTGGAGACGTCTTTGGAGGCAGAAGTGTGTGCCGAAAATTGACTTCTTCAACTGGTTATTGTGTCACAACAACATTCTAACAGATGACAGACTTAAGAATAAAGGCTTCCTTGGCCCTTCCAGATGCGCCCTTTGCTTGGAAAATGAGGAAAATGCCTCTCATTTATTGATCAAATGCAGGTTTGCCAAAAGTATATGGAAAGAGGTGATTCCCCATGGGGGTCTATAGTTACTCTGCCCAACACTATTTCTGGCTTCTTTACCTATTGTGCTCACCTCTATCTCGGGAAATTCCCCAAGAACAAATGGTTCAAGGCAACTTGGCTGGCTTATGCGAAATTCACCTTTTGGCACATCTGAATTGAGCGTAATCACATAATGTTTCAAGAGAAGACGCAAAGTTATAAGCTAGTTTTGACAAAAGCCAATAACTTGCTCAAGGAGTCTCTTGGTGAGAAGTTTGGGAAGCTGGAGAATAAAAATCTAAGTCCAAAAGACTTGGCGTGGGGGAGTGTGCTTGGACTCCATTATTCTGATGGTGAGAGACAGAACAACACTTGGAAATACTGGCAGATTAGGCTTGCTGAGGACGAATTCCACATGTGGCTCCAAAACCATGCTAGCTCCTCTTTGTTTTTTATGGGGCTACCAAAGGCAATCTGGGGATTGTTGGGGCTGGAGGTGTCATCAGGAATGCGGATGGCAGCATTGAGCACAGGTATGCCCGGGGCTTGGGTCATAGTACCAACATGCAAGCAGAGGCTATGGCCATGTTGCAAGGCCTTTAGCACTTACAGGATCTTGGCATTGAGAAAGTCATTATTCTTGGTGACTCCCAATCCTTGATTATAATCCTCATGGATAACACGTCCCCTCGTGATTTCCAGCTAGCAAGAGTGGTTACTTGAATAAGAAAGCTAGTAGGCTTCTTCCTTCAGGTGAACTTTTTTCACGTTCTTCGACAGAATAACAAGGAAGCGGATATGGAAGCTAATAAAGTTGTCCTCCTCCCTGTTGGCACTTGGATAAGAGACGGGTTGAAGATTGGGATCTGATCCCTTAATTTTGTTTCTCATGTTCCACTGTCTTTTACTTCAGTAGTTTGTCTGTATCCACAAGCCTGGGAAAATTATGGAAATCGACTCGTCTGACGGTATTAAGAAGATCCAGAACATTAGGACTATGGTAATAGTTTATTTATCTGTTGAGGACAGCCAGTCCTGTGGCTATCTGAATGTAATCTACCAGCTGGTTTTGCCAATATTTTAATATAAATTATAACCGTCTTCGTAAAAAAAAAAAAAATCATGATCACAACATAATTACTATATATCATAAGACCAAGGTTAAGAGAACTTCCTTTATTCATGCACAACACACACGATATTGAGAACAACAACTACCAACATAGCCAAGGCATCTGAAACCTCAAATCCATTTACTTTACCCTTTATGTTACCTTTCTCATTATTGTCATATCATTGTCCATTTGCCTCAATGGACCAAACCAATCCAACTGGTTGTCATATTCTTTCCTACAGCTGCCCTTTACCCATGCATTGAGCTTCATCCAGGCCTTACATCACCTATTGGGTTTCATTCAGCTCTCCTAGTGTTCCATCAACTTTATCCTTTCCCAACCACTTCCCAAGACCCTTAAGACATAAAAGGCAAGAAAAAATGCAAACAAGAAGAAAACCATGAAAACCAATAACAATACGACACCATGAACAAAGTGGTATGACCATACACTAGACATAAACAAAGTTGCAAATCAAGTGAAAACAAATCACAAAAGACCGAAAGCACAAGACTAACAATAGACACCATGACTCAATCACATGGATCCCAAGGAAATCTCAACCCGAGCCCTATTCCTCTCTTTTACCTTTACCTTGTTGCAACTGAGTCTTACTATGTATTGTCACATCAAACGATGGATAGTTATATAAACAAATCAACTATTACCTTGTCATGCTAATACCAAGCATGTTTCCTGCAACTATTCACACATGTCAACCTCATGTTCCTAATATCAAAAAAATCATAGCTATCAATTAGAGATCAACCTTTACCAAGACTAACAATCATGTCATAATCCACAGTCAACTCATATTCATTTGATCTGGAATTCTTCAGCTACCGGAATTAACCAAGACCTTTTACTTTTGTGATGTTAGCAGAATTGCATATGAAAGAGTATTGAACAACCATGTTTGCATGCTTTAAGGAATATAAAACATAACAACAACCATCAAATCAATGAACATAAACACATTGATAACGGAGTTCACCCAATGTGAGTTACGTCTCTGGGCCCTGGTGTCAAGAGTGGGGAGGTCGCTTCATTAAATGTTGCAAATGATGATGATGTACATGGAATAGTCTTTGTCATTACATGGATGAATACCCTCAACGAGAATGGCATGTCTCTCCACGAGACGTTCTCCCTACAAGAACTCTCATTCAAATGGGCCTTCCTTCAACATGACAAGATAATTAAATCTCAATTAATGTGGCAACAAGTATCCCTCACCGTAATAGTAATCAGGGATCTCAACAATATAAACATCATCTCAGCTCAGGAAGAAAGACATGACATAACTACATCATATACCTCCACTTCCGAAGACGGTCAAAAACTGCAAAGCTCAGTTGTAGAAATAGACGGCACCACTGAATTCCTAGCGATGAGTGGTGTAAAATCGATTGTAAACTTGTCAAATTTTGACATCGTCAAATTTTGGACCCTTGGGAATCTTGAAGATTCCCCCCAAATATTATTTCCTGAAGATGGTTGGGAAATTCGTTGCTTGGATGAAGATTCTGAGTACACAACTGCGCTCCCTGTGAAATTTTGAGAAAAAATGACTATAAAGTCAGCATCATTCTGACACTAGGAAAAATTAGCCTCCAAGGGAATCTTTTAGATTCCATAAGATTCTTCATAGATTTTGTGTTACTAGGCACCTGCATTTATACTGCTTAGATGGAGATCCTGACCATGCAGATGGACTCCTAGCGAGAAAACATGCAAAAATGACTATAAACTTGATAACATTCTGTCACTATTTTTTTTACCTCCCAGGGAATCTTTTCGACATCAATTGATTCCTTACTTCATAGTTCCAGGCACTCATGGTTCCGTTGGTTTGAGGTTTCGCTTGCTTAGAGTACTTTTTCTCGCCTGTGCTCCTCCAACCTGCCTCTTCTCCCGCGTGCAAATGAAATGGTGAAGGTTAAATAGTTTTTTTGGCCAGAGCCACCAAGAACTGAACTTGTGGCTGATTGGTGTGGTGCCGACTAGGTCGGCAGAGGTCAGGGTTTGAATCCCCAGCCTACCCTAAATGGTTGACTGTTTTATATAAATTTCAAGTGACAGTTGATGTGTTGATGATCTCGGCAGTTAATTCTCTGGTCTGCTATTGTCATTGGTTGTATATTGTTGTTGGTTCTATCGATTTTGTTTGGTGGTTGTGAGACCGCCCGGTGGGGGCCGACCACGTCAGTCGGGCGGGTTCAAGCCTCGTCGGTATCGACATATATTTTTTATATAATGTATGTTTGGCGGGCGAGGTCCGCACCACATGGCCCCAACCCAACCCATTGTTATACAATGTCATATGTGGAACGGGGGTGGCAGGGATGAGAGCCTGCCCCCCCATAAATATATATTTTTTTGTTTTTTAATATATAGAGTAATTGTGTCGTTTGGCCGAAACTAGGGGTCATTAGACAAATTAGGCGTTCGAAAAATTCGCCCGCTTTCGAGAGCCAAGTTCCATGCCCCAGACTTGGTCAATTTGTAGGATCCTTAGACTTGGCCCACTTTTCCACTTTGACCACAACTTTGACCAACCCTATCTTCTTCATACAAACTCAGATTGGAGTGTCATTCATGTAACAACCCTCATGAAAAGTTCATGTAATAAAAGTTAATAAAGGCAAAAATAAGACCATGGGTAAGGGACACGTATTCCAAGTTGAATGTTGGGCAAAGATATCCTAATGGGCATCACTGGATGTGTGTTTGGCTAAGGAAAATTGGCAAAGGCTAAGACAAAGGCATTAAAAGGAATTTTTGGCACATTTATTTATGAAAATAAAGGAATTAGGAGAAAAGTAAGGTGGAAGGTCATAGGTTGCATGTGAGGAGGAAAATGAAGGAAAATAATGGAATAGGAGGAAAATAGAAGCCTCATTCATAAAAATTCTTCTGAGGATCAGTTTCCAAGCTCTTGGCTTAGGCTTGGTTAGTGAAGCTTGGTCAGGGTAACCTTTTTTCAAGTTCAAGTTTGGAGCTCTGTCATTATTCTTTCTCTCTCTCACTCTTGGTCACTTAGAGTTTTATTGGAGCATTCTAGCTTTGGAGCAAGGAAGGAAAATCAAGCAAATGAAAGGAAAAGCAAGCAAAGGAAAGGGAAAGCAAGCAAGGATCAAGGAAGGAAAGCAGGATCAAGCAGCTTTAGTAGGAATACTTGTTAGTAGCCTTTTGCATGTGTGATTTCCTAGCTCGTTTGGACATGCATGGCTTTGCATATTGGTGTATGGTTCTCTTGTTGTTGGTGGCATGGTTTTGTCAAGTTATGACTGTGGATTTCAGCCTATCCTATCCTTTGTTTGGATGCCATGGTATGTTGGGATGTTATTTCATTTTTTTTTTATCTTTGGAATTTCTAGATGGATTTCGGAATCCAAGGTGGAGGTGGTACCAAGATTCATTCCCAAAGACCTAGGAATCCCTTGACCGGTTTTGGTGGGATACACAGTAAAGCCTGAGGGAGAAGTCTAGATTTAGGGCCTAGTGATCCGAGTTTAGATTGCAGTAAATCCTGAGAGACAATGAGATAGAAAATTCCTCAAGGAGAGTGATGGATTCTAGATGGCATTCTAAGTTCTGTTCAGTTGTGATCGGAGCACCGGTTTTGGTGTGATCATGGTCTGATGAGGGTGGAGGTGGTTTACCCTATGGATTTCCTTGGTTGTTCTATGATATCCCACATTCATGCTTGGAATATGGCACGGGGTTGACTGGATGAAAGAAAGATTCATTTCAGCCATGTCTATGGTCCTGTGGTACGTGGAAGTCTCGAACCTAATCGGATTTACCTATGATTAATGAAAGCTAGGTTCTTTTATTTTTGAACTAATTTATATGTGGATTTAATGGCTATCATATCTCTGATATTTATAAGGTTTTATGTTGGTTATAAGCCTGGTTGAATGATTGTTTTATGTCATGGTTATTTCATATATTTACTTGTAATTGTTAAATGGATGGATGTAAGACCTAATTGATGATGTAGTAGTTCAATGGAGAAGGAGGTGATCCTTTTGGTTATGTTTCATAGTTGTTTTAGTTGTTTATACTTTGTCTTGTATCCTAGACCTGTAGGTTGCATTGATGCCAAGTGTTTGACAAAATGTCAGTCCCGGTTGGGGATGCTTAGGCCCAATCTTGAGGGTGATTTTTGATTGATCAACATTTTTATCATGTTTTTAATGAATTCTAGAAGTTACAAAAAGTTCTAGGCAGAGGCCAGGATTCTGGTCTAGAAAAGTGCTTAAATCCCAGGGTGGTTGGCACAGAACTAGCAATTTTGGTCCACAGTTGCTGGCAGGTAGGCCTGTGAGAGCGACTTTGAGTGTTCAGTCACTCCCTTGCCCATTGCATGAGAACAACTATGGCATAAGAGCTACAAAATAATAGTGGGACCCAAGGATAGGTTGTTTAAGTGGCTGACTTGTCTCCTGAGGGTTTTATTGATGATGTTGGATGATTGTATGTGATGTTTCGTTGATTCCACTTCCTTAAGGTGACATAGGAGGTCGAATCTGATCATAGTAGCATCTCTCCTCATGTTTACCCCAGTTGGCATGGTTACTTTGGGTAGACCTGGGAAGGGGTGTTATAGAGTGGTATGAAAGCATGGTTGCACTCTTCTTGGGTGAATGTGTTAGTCATGCATGCATGTTAGTTGCATGTGTTTCTCTTACACTTGCATTCCATGTGCTTGTTGCATTGCATAATGATTGATCATGGTTGTAGTAAGGTTTTCATGAGGAAATTGATGTTGATTTTATGGAATGCATCGTTAGGAGTATATGACTGGTTACATGAGTATATGTAGCTTGATTACATCCTTGTACGTTGGGCTGCATCCTTGGTTATTTGATTACATGCATCAGTCTTGTAGGTTGATTACAAGAATTGATCGCGTATGCTCAACAATGTGTACATTGGAGTAATGGCTGTAATCTTGCATGTATGGTCCTGGTTATAGTTATGCGTGAATAGTAGGTCAAACATGCCTTGTGAAGTCATGATATGCAATTTTGGTCATCAGGGTGATATTGGTACGTTGTGATGCTAATGTATTGGCTGAGATAGAGCAGGGGATGTAAAGCACCATAATAAGGTTGCACCATTAGACTTTACGGTAAGAACATATCATCGTATAAGTATTGTATGTTTGGCATGCAGGTATGTAGGTCAATGATTGTTATATGCATTAAGTTTATATACGTTAGGGTTATGTACATGTCTTTTGATGTTATGGTTACATTCATGATAGATGTAAGTTGATTAGTGTAGTTATATGCACGTGTCGAATAATCAAGAATGATAGTAACATGTAGTTATATGCATTTCTATTGTTGTTTTATATTAGATAACCTAATGATTATGTTATATGTTGTTGATGACTATGTTATAGGTTAACTTGTTGTTTTTATATGATAGTTAGCTTGACGATTAAGCTATATGTTGTTGATGAGAATGATAGTTAGCTTGATGATTAGGGTTATAACATTTATACCTTGATGTTATATGTATCATGCTAGATTGGATTGGCCTATGCAGATGGTTATGGTTATGACATTCAGGTATGAGCCAACATACTTGTGATATGGTGTTTTACTAATCTAGGTTGACTTTGCATATGTGTGAATGATAATTTATGTATGAGATATGATGTAAACATGTTAGCTAGTGACTATTCTAGATATCATGATCTTATTTATGTTTGAGTTTATATGTTGTGAAGTTATATCATGCTAACTAGATTGATTGTGTAGACAAGATAGCCTCCCCTAAGGCACAATATGGTACGAGTTTGCTTATGTTGTATATTTGGTGCTTGATTGTTTGATTATGTCCTCTAGTTGATTTATTTAACATGGTATGTTGCAAGTTGGTTGAATGTTTGATGAATTGCATAATATGAGTGTGTTCAAATGATCTTGTTTTAAGATGATTGTGCTAATACATATGAGTTGAGATAGCTAACATGTACTTGAGTATGATATGTGAAAGTTGTAGCATTATGTATTATGACTAATGACTATGGATTATGACATGATTGTTAGTCCTCGTAAAGTTTAATTTCGAATTGATAGATATGACTGACTTGATATGTGGAACATATGGTTGACATGTGTGAGAAATTGCAAGAAACATGCTTGGTATTAGTGTGACAAGGTAATAGCTGATGTGTTTATATCACTAATAGTTGGATGATGCGACAACGCATAGTAAGCCTCGATTGCAGCAAGGAAAAAGGTAAAAGAAAGGAATTGGGAAATAATTTCTTTGGCTAGATTTGGAAACCCTAATTCCAAACAAATGAGTGCTTTGCATAGTTACAGGTGGATCTGTCAAAGGATTGGAGTCCCTTGAGAGATGGCAGGGATGTGTTCAGTTGCAAGAAACGTGTTTGGAACAACAAGATAAGGTAACCAGTGTATGGTTATGTTTATTTATGCACCGACATTATGTGTTTATGGAAGCATAATGCAGGGAGTTGCGTGACAAAAGATATTTCCATGAATCTTGAAGAAGGCTCCGGTTGAGTTTTCCTTGGGAACCATTGAGATTGAGTCATGGTGTCTGTTGTTAGTATTTTTCTTTTGGTATTATCTGATTATTTCCCATAATTTGTGATTTTGTGTGTCTAGTGCATAGCTATGCCACTTTGTTGCAGTGTTGTATTGTTTTTATGGGTTTTCATGATCTTCTTCTTGTTTTTTTCTTGGGTTGAATTTTATGTTTTGAGTCTTGGGAATTGATTGGGAAAGAGGAAATTAATGGAGCTCTCGGAGATTTGTGTGGTACCCAACAAGTAATGTAAGACATAGACAAAGTTATGTGCATGAGTAAGCGCAACGGAAGGTAAGCCTATGAAAATCGGTTGGACTGGGTGGTCCATTGTGATAAATGGACAGTGGCAGTACAAACACGTGAAAGGTAACGAGAAAAGGTAAAGTAAATGGACATGAGGTGTTGGATGGTTTGGCTAAGTTGGGAACTATGGTTTTCAATGTTGTGCATGTTGGGCACAAATAAGGAAGTTCTCTTAACCTTATCTTTATGATATCCAATAATTATGTTAGGATCATGATTATGTTGATGCTTATATATGTATACATGTATGTATGTTTGTCGTTTCCTGACAAGATCGTGATTTTTTTATGCTAACATTTATATATGTATGTATGTATTCATGTATCTATGTTACTGTCTCACAGGGTTGTCAGGGATCATTCTTGTGGAGGAATGATTGCTTATGCAGGTGAGCAGCATGAAGAGGTTCCTGGTTTATGAGGAATCAAGTGGGAAGAGTATCCCTGACAAATATACGAGGTCAGTATCATGTGGTTATGAATTTATAGTATATGATTGCATTATGCCTATGTTATGTTATGAAAGGTAACGTTGAGAGATACATTAGCAAAATGAAAGCAGTGTGGTCTGCGACATGCTGGGACAAGCATAGATAAGACACTGGGAACAAGGTTTCTTGGTAGAGACAATGTGCTTTTGGATGTGAGGTACTATTGGTGTGCATATGTTGTATATGTTGTACGTGTTGCATCTATGATGTTGTGCGCATGCAATGTTGTGTATACATAGTGTGTGTACATGTTGTTTATGCAATGTTATGTACAAGATGGTACAAATAATGTTGTACGAATATTGCATATGCAGTGTTGGGTATAGATGGCATTATGTACATGATGGATATGTGGTGTTGTGTGCATATGGTGTTGTGCACATGTTAGATATGCAGTGTTGTATACATATGACGCTATGTACATGTTGGATATGCAGTGCTATGTAAAGATGGTGTTCTATGCATGTTGTACATATGGTGTTGTGTGCATGATTGTACAAGGGGTGTTGTGAGCATGTGGTGTTGTGTGCATGCGGTGTTGGGTACATGTCGTGCATGTGATGTTATGTACATGTGATGTTATAAACATGTCGTGCATATGGTACGATGTACATGTGGTATTGTGTACACGTTGTATAATGGTGTAGTGTACATGTGGCATTGTGTACACATTATGCACGCGGTGTAGTGTACATGTGATGTTGTGCACATGTTGTGCAGGTGGTGCTTTGTACATATGGTACTGGTGTATGTGTGGCATTGTCCGCATGTCATAAATGTGTGTTGAAGGCACACGGTACTAGATATATGTATTGCATTGTGTTGTATTACGTGTGTAAATGTATGCGAGTGATGCACATTATGTGTATGTGCACATGGTTGAGGAGAAGGAACCGTCAGGTGTGAAAACTAATCCTGAGTGCGTGCGGAATAAATACAAAGGTAGAATATAAAGATTGATGAAAGGATAAGTATTAGTATTTTATTTCAATTTTAGTATGCATGTGATTTATGATTCCAATTTATGATTATTATATGACATCTATGATTTTGTTTTATGATGGTTACATGTGATTTATGATGTTGATCTATGGTGGTTACATTTTGAGCTAACTAGATGTGATATGTTTATACATGATGTTTTGATCAAACTGTTAGTTTGACTTGTGTGACAAGAAGCAAACAAGATTGCAAGTGTACCGTATTGACGAACTACCAATGATGTATGATTTGAGGTTATTTTGATTTATTTGAATCTAATGGAAATTATGTGATTGGAATAGGAATGCATGAACATGCTTGGTTGGGTAGTTTAAATCGACTACAAGAATTAGCAGCAGCAGTGAAATAAATTAGAGCATTCAATAGTATGCTAGCAACGCACTTTAGGAGGAGAGCCATTGTGGGATGCTTGTACCCAATAGTGTCCATCGATTTCCATGAGCATGTTATGATCGATATGATGGTTGAGGCAGGTATATGCCTTAGTTTTGTATCTTCTAATGAGAGGAAGCCTTGCTAAGGGATGGATCGCCCGGGATAGGGTATTCTGGGGAACTTGGGAGGTGAGTGGTTGCATGGAAGGGGGTGATACGATTTCCCGAGGGACTGTGTAGCAAAGAAGGGAAGGTCACAAATATATTGGTTTGGTCATTAGCATTATCAGATGGAATAATATGAACATTGGGAGTGCGCCCTGGAAAAATGAGCCAGTAATTGTTCACTGAGGGGACAAGTGATGTAGGATTATAGTGTTGGACATTGGATGCAGCTTGACTGTGACAGTGGAGCCTGGACTTCCTGGGAAGTGGTATCAAGTGAATCATAGTATTAATTTGAGGGTGGAGGTGTGAGCCTCTGTATTCCCTTTTTTATTGATAAAGGCATCGTATCTCCTTATTTGTTGGTTGAGAAAATGTGCATATGTGTATATGTGGTCATTGTAAATACCGTAATGAGTTGTATTATAAAGATCCAATATGCGATATGTTGTCATGTTGTCATGATGTTTTTCTTTTGAGAAGGTATTTCATTGTAAATACTGCAACAAGCTAAGTTATAAAGCTCCATGGGCAAAATGTTTGCTTTTCAATGGTTTTGTTGAGGTCTTGGTGTGGTTTAACACCAAGGACGGTGTTCCGCAAGGAGGAGGGTTCTGTAACAGCCCTCATGAAAAGTTCATGTAATAAAATTTAATAAAGGCAAAAATAAGACCATTGGTAAGGAACACATATTCCAAGTTGAAAGTTGGGCAAAGATATCCTAGTGGGCATCACTGGATGTGTGTTTAGCTAAGGAAATTTGGCAAAGGCATTAAAAGGAAAAAAATCATTTTTGGCACATTTGTTTATGAAAATAAATTAAATTAGGAGAAAAGTAAGGTTGAAGGTCACATGTTGCATGTGAGGAGGAAAATGAAGGAAAATAATGGAAAACGAGGAAAATAGAGGCCTCATACATAAAAAAGGCTTATGAGGGTCAGTTGCCAAGCTCTTGGCTTAGGCTTGGTTAGTGAAGCTTGGTCAAGGTAACCTTTTTTCAAGTTCAATTTTGGAGTTCTCTCATTATTCTCTCTCTCTTTCACTCTTGGTCACTTAGAGTTTTCTTGGAGCATTCTAGCTTTGGAGCAAGGAAGGAAAAGCAAGAAAATGAAAGGAAAAACAAAAAAAAGGGAAAGCAAGAAAGGATCAAGGAAGGAAACCAGGATTAAGAAGCTTTAGTGGGAATAATTGCAGGTAACCTTTTGTATGTGTGATTTCCTATTTGGTTTAGACATGCATGGATTTTGATGTTGTTATATGGTTCTCTTGTTGTCAGTGACATGGTTCCGGTTATGACAGTGGATTTCAGCCTAGCCTAGCCTTTTTTCGTATGCCATGGTATGTTGGGATGTTATTTTTTGTTTTTGAGCTTTGTAAATTCTGGATGGATTTCAGAATTCGGGGTGGAGGTGGTCTCAAGGTTCATTCCCAAAGGTCTAGGAATCCATTTACCGGTTTTGGTGAGATACATAGTAAAGCCTGAGGGAGCAGTCTCGATTTACGGCCTAGCGATCCGAGTTTGGATTTTGGTAAAGCCTGAGAGACAAGGAGACCGAAAATTCCTTAAGGATAATGATGGATTCCAGATGGCATTCCAAGTTTTGTTTGATTGTGATCAGAGCACCGGTTTTGGTGTGATCACAGTTTGATGAGGGTGGATGTGGTTTAACCTCTAGATTCCCTTGGTTACTCTTCGATTTGTTGTTTTATGATATCCCACGTTCATGATTGGAATATGGCACAAGGGTGACTGGCTTAAAGAGATATTTGGTTCATTCATGTCTATGGTTGGGTGGTACATGGAAGTCCCGAACCTGGTCGGATTTTCCTATGATTAATGAAAGATAAGTTCCCTTACTTTTGCACTGATTTATATGTGGATTTAATGGTTGACATATCTTTGATATTTATATGGTTTTATGTTGGTTATAAGCATGGTTGAATGACTGGTTTATGTCATGGTTATTTCATATATTTACTTGTAACTATTAAATGGATGGATGCAAGACCTAATTGATGGTGTAGTAGTTGTAGGTTTTAACCCCGTACAGAAATTACCTGCATACGAATTCTAAATCACAGGAAAAATAAAAATGCGAGAGCATAACACATAAAACACATATACACAGAGATTTCCCACTGGATCTCAAAACCGAGACTACCAGCTTGATTTTTCATTATGTTCCTTTCAATGTTACAATACATATTTATACATGCCGAAGCATCCAATATCATGGACTGAAAAACCATCACGTCCAATACCATGGACCAAAAAAAAAACCATCGATCCAATACCATGGAACCGAAAAACATCGTGTCCAAAAAACATGTGGCGAAAATCATGCACAAAACCATAGGTGGGTCCGTCCAACCTAACATAGGGTCCAAAACCAAAATTTTCCGGGGCACTGCCCCAGACCCCATAAAGTGGGGTTACGGGTACCCCTCAAACCCCTTGTTAACTATGTGGAAAGAATATAACACAACCCAATAGTAGTTCAATGGAGAAGGAGGTGATCCTTCTGGTTATGTTTCATAAGTTGTTTCAATCATTTATGATATGTATTGTATCCTAGACTTGTAGGTTGCATTGATGCCAAGTGTTTGACAGAATGTCAGTCCCGGTTGGGGATGCTCAAGCCTAGTCCTGAGGGTGATTTTTTATTGATCAACATTGTTATCACGTTTTTAATGAATTCTAGAAGTTACAAGTTATGGGTAGAGGTCAGGATTCTGGGCTAGAAAAGTGGCTTAAATCTCGGGGTTGTTGGCACAGAACTAGAAATTTTGGTCTACAGTCACTGGACGGTAGGTCTGTGAGAGTGACTTTGGGTTTCTAATTGCTCCCTTGCCCATAGCATGAGAGCGACTATGGCCTAAAGCTACAGAACAACAGTGATACTCAGGGATAGGCTATATGAGTGGTTGAATTGTCTCTTGAGGGTTATGTTGATGATGTTGGACGATTATATGCGATGTTCTGTCGATTCCAATTCCTTAAGGTGACATAGGATTTCAAATCTAATCATAATAACATCTCTCCTCATGTTTACCCCAGTTTGCAAGGTTACTTTGCGTAGAAATGGGAGGGGATGTTACAGTTCACACCGTTGGAATCAAAGTGACGAGCACTTCGATTTGTTCCTAGTTCAAAAGCAATCAGAGGACTTTGATTTTTTGGGCTATTCTGAGTCCTCTTGAATCTTTGAGCGTCTCTTGAACTATAAGGTCCCACCTTACCAACCATCAGTATTATACTAAGGCTGACTTAAAATGCGATATTATTTTATTTTGAGTTTAAGTTCTTAATACGTAAAATATATATATATATATCTTGGTATTCTTTACACTACACAAAAATTTCTACTAACTAACTAACCCATGGTAATATTAAACTTCTCATTAAAGCTACAGGGTCATGGTTCGTCAAGATCCAAAACTTAAAACCATAAGCCTTAAAATCATATTTAAAGGATAGAGTCTTTACTCGGGTAAATAATATCAATCATTACAAACCACAATTTCCAATAGGCTAATTGTTCATTCTATTGCAATTAAAAGTGTTTAAGAGTGACTAGTTTGATTTTGTTCTAAATAATATGCCTATGAATTATTTGGTAAAACAAAGGAAAGAAAATCAAGATAATTCAACTTCTAAAGGAGTGGTTTCTAATGATTATGAATCCATATGTGAGCTAACAAATTACAACAATTTACCTACCCAATTTGAATTCCATAGATTTTTAATTCAATGGAATCATCATGCTTATTCATTGAGATATTTCCAAATACACCTTGGTTGCAAATCCTAAATTCACTTAGCCATATTTATAGACAGTTCATATATTTAATTAGCTACAACCATTGAAGCATTATGTCAAACAGTTTGCAAGCATGAAATGTACATCCATTGAGGCATTTTGTCAAATACTTACATCCATAACCCTTGAGGTGATTTCACCACAATTAACTAACATGAATCTAAGATTACATAACTTGTTTTTCATTGCCAGTAATGCCAATAAGTGAACCTGATACATAAATAGAACTATCATCCATCTTCATTGCTGCATATACAAAACTTTAGGCACATAAATGACTATAAACATTTAAGGAATTTTACAAATAGCCCGCAGCGATGTAGCTACAACCATTGGAGAATTTTGAACAATGGTTAGCAGTCACAAAACAAGCTGCTAATTATTATACTATCAAACAAGTTGTCACAAGTTATTTAAACTATCATTGTATTAACCATTGAGACTTTAAAACAAGAATTCCAAGTTTATATAACATGTTGGTTTCACAAATAGAGATTACCAGGTAATTCACAGCTAAAAGAAAAGAAAAAAGTGAAACAAACCACCAGGTAGCAGCAGAAATCTGTAAAATATAACAGCATAAATAACCAGATTTTGAAACTCTGGTTTTTGAAATCAAAGTTGGGGTGACGTGGTCTTAAGGCACAAACACCCCCTGAAGTTAAAATGAATCGAAACAGAAACACCCAAAAACAAGATTCTTTAAAACCACAACAAAAACAAATTCCTACTATCTCATTTATCACTTTTGTCAAACATATAACGTGCAAAATTATATACAGCTGTAAAAAGAGAAGGGAAACCAAATTTATGCTATCAATATATTTTCATATACTCATGGCATTCTAAATGCTTCAGCCATTAAGACATGATGTCAATCAACTTGCTAGAAAACTGTACAAAACGAAAACTTACATAAAATAATCTACAATTATTGCAAAATTCCTTCAACATTTAGTGTGCAACATTTGATAGACATCCAAGAGTCAGTGTAATATCCCTATCGTAATTAACCCTGCGTAAAAGTAATTTTAAGTTATGAAAAGTTACAGAAACTAATTCTTGATAAATGAATGAGGATAAATCAAGAAAGGAAAGAAAGTGGAGGGAGGAAACAGTTGGAGTTTATTCGAACTTGCACTTTGACTCATTAGGCTTACGAATGTCTGCCTTTCTGGCTTATATAATTAAGTGTTTCTATATAGGTTTGCAGGGACTGGCATGCAAATTTTAGACCACATTCGTGCCGGATGCTATTGTTTTATTGAATATCTGATGAAGATTATCATGTTTTATGAGTCATAAGGAAGAGTATGCTTGTTTTTGTATTGAGAGGCGGCTCGATTCCGAAGTATACTCTGAATTAGCTTGCACGTTTCTTGATTGGACAGTTGGATCCAAGGGCTCTTCAGCTCACAGAAAATTATTCAAGCCTTTTGTTGTCGTTCTTAGCGGGGAAAGTAGAATGAAGTTGCAACTACAAATGCAGCGATGGCTATTCTTGATTATGTACGTATTATTTGGCATAGCTGTCCAAATTAGTGAAGGTCCAGTGGAGGATTTATTTGGTAGACTTCCTGGTCAGCCAAAAGTAAATCTCAAACAATAAGTTGGATACATCACGGTCAATGAGCACGCTGGCCACGCATTGTTTTATTATTTCGATGGAAGCATGCAGTGGAAGCATGGAGTGAGCCAATGAAGAGATAAGTATCTATGCCAAATCTTGGAAAATATAGGAGTTTGTGTTAGTATTTGAAATGAATATATGTTTATTTTGGACAGATAAAAAGCTATTTTGGGTAAGCATAACCCATATTCAACAATAGTTATTGCATTTATGGAAAAGAGAATGCATATAAAAGAAATAGCAGTTAAGTTGGATTTTATTGAAAAGGGATACATGCTTTATTGCAATGGGATGCTAACTAATTTCGAAGTTCTTGTGAAATAGTTATGCATTGTATGCATAATAGAAATAGCTAATTATGTCCTTCTACGCACATAGATAATCATTCTAACTTTCTTGAAGAAAACATATGTTTTATATACACATAAATATAGTTTCTTTTTAGAAAAAGTGTGCATACTTCATGCATGAAAATGATGGCTTTTATGAGAGATCTCTTGAAAACAAAAATAGAGATTCTTTCCTTAAAAGACACATATGAATAGCGTTCATAAAAGAACCAGAATCCATACTTGTTTCATGAAAAGATTTTGTGCAATGAAGTAAAAGTAATTGTGTTAGGAAAAACACATGTTGCATGCACATAAGGGTAGCTATTGTGACATTGGAAATATGATTTTGGGTGTACGTAGAGAAAGTATTATGTTGACTTTCTTGGAAATAATAATCGATGTTAACTTTCTTGAAAATATTAATCTCTTGAAAAGATTGTCTTGCTAGATGAGTTGGGTCGATTTCTTGATTCTGGTGCACAAAAGGGTAAGTTAACCTTGTTATTGTTTCTTGATTTTTATGGATAAAGATGGGTATCTATAATATTCTCTTGAAAGGGAAAGCATGAGAAACTTACTTATAGGGAGATAGAGAAATGGGGTTATAATGACCTCCTTTAAGAAAGAAGTATGTAATTGTTTACATGAAATGATGGTAGAATTCTAGAGAAGGGAATATGTGTTGCATATGTTAAAGAAGAGCTATTATGATAAGCTATTGGATGAACAAAGTATAGGCAATGTGTTATAGAGATATATTCTTTGTATGGATAGAAGAACTATTGAATCATATTTCTTAGGAAAATGATATGTGATTACTTTTATGCTTACATAACTATTATCTTAGTTTCCTGATGAATGAGATGTGTATGCACACGAGATTGGTGTTAGCTTTCATTAGAAAGGATATACATTCGCATGCGGGAAGAGACAACAAGTTGTGTAGATTGCTTTACATATTTGCATGCATCAAAAGTAATAGCTAAAGGACTAGTTCTTTTGATAAAGTTTATGTAAATTTTCATGTAAGAAGATTATAACTGATGTTTTAGTTAGTCCCTTCAAAGGAATGCCTTAGTGTTTTGTCCTCTAAGAATATGTGCTTATGCGAAGGGAAATATTAGTTAATATGATTATTTATAAATGTAAACATGATATCAATGTTGATAATAACAACATTGGCAGGGGAATTTGGATTACTTACACAAAGTATATATTATATTTAACGTTGTGGCAGGAAAAGAATTAATGGTCCATGCATATGAGTACTTTACTTACACAAAGTATAGATTATATTTAACGTTGTGGCAGGAAAAGAATTAATGGTCCATGCAGATGAGTACTTTACTTACACAAAGAATAGATTATATTTAACGTTATGGAAAGAAAAGAATTAATGGTCCATGCAGATGAGTACGAGTTGCGGAATCGTACCTGGATAGAACAATCATGCTACAAAGATGTAGAGAGTGTTGATTTGTATGTAAAGGGTTTCCTCGAAAATGTAATAGCTTTTAGCTAGTTATGTGACATCTTAATGATATTTCATTGTAATAATTAATAACAATGGATAAGGGATGGAATACCTTATAAGCCATTGCGTGAGGGGTGAAAATCCTCACGGGCGTTTAATAATAAGATTAAATGTTTGCTGGTTTTCACCCTACGGGGTTTCCAGGGTATATCGATGTTCAATGGTGTGATTTCCTTTTATGTCATATTTATGGTGTTGAACCCTTGATGATGTTGATTCCTTATTAATGTGATAGTCAAATGTAAAGTATGTGATTAATTAATATGGATAACGAAATTATGAAATGGATGCAAGGTTCATGAGACAGTTTATGTTATTATACTACCACAGTGGTTGTTAATGGTTATGCAACTTGTTGTCCTCTATTGCAATTTACTATATGTACTAATAAAAATTATATTTAATGGTTAATGAGGAATGTGGAGTTGTTATTTGGATAATTACTGAGGGTAATTTGTATTAAAAATTCTAACTCCCTGCTTTTACATGTGAGGTTACCGGGGTACGTTACAAGTGGTATCAGAGCTAAAGGTTGCAGCACTGGCACCTTTGGAAGCTGGTAAGCGGAAAATAAATTGAGGCATGCTATGAGTGGGCACTAACTCAGGTATGAGTTTAACAATCTACATATTGATTTATGTAGTACACTACTTTTGACATGATATGTGTAATTCATATTATAACTGCTTTGTGTAGTAAGTAATAAAGTTTGTTGCATAACTATGTTCATAACATTGGATTCTTGATGAGGATAAAATACATTAAAACTCTTGTCACACTTATGAACAATATTGAACAACCATTACACTTATGAGCAATATTGAGCACTCATTAAGGAAAATGACAATCAACTACCAACTTTCGCTTTGCAAATATGGCAATAATAATGATGCATTTAATGAACATGATTGAAGTTACAATGAACTAATAAGTCAATACATGAATGCAAAATATGGGGAACATCCTTGAATAGGACAATATAGTGTTTTAAAAAGACATTTTAAGAACCCCTTTAGACTTGAAAATAAACAATGAGTCGAGTAATGAGACTTGACTATAATAACTAATTTTTTATCAAGTCTTGTCATGGATGCATGAAGATGATTGGTAGTTGAGATTGGTTAGTGTTGTATGACTAACGAATAGAACTTATATGCATTATTGAATTGGATTTAAGACTATTATAATTCGTAAACAAGTGATTATGGTAGTTACTTCATGTATCGGTCTATTGATGACAATACACTATGGGAAATTGGAAATGTTTAGATTGTTAACTCAACTATTGTTGACATTTATACATTAATGAATATTTGCATATGCTTTTATGTATGACAATATTGTATGCATGAAACTAAAATGATTTGGGAAGTGAATACTTGTTAAATGATGCATATGTATAACTAACATTGCTGATGGGATTAAGTAGTGGTATCTTAATGGCAACAAGAAAACTCGTCACATAAAATGTTGCAATGAAAACTGCAATCATAAATGAGAAATTATAATGTTATATGATATGCATGATTATGTTATTTGGAAAATCAGAATGCATACAATATGTATGTTAGTTATGATTCCTATCAATCTAGATGTTGTGAACCCATGTTGAGGGTTAAGTGTAAATGCATGGTCTACATGCATGTTTATTTTGTTAATGATAATGTTCATATGGCTCATTATGTAAATCACTTTGGGAAATAGTGATAAAATAGAAATTTAACATGACAGACAGTTGCAGATAGTTGTGAAAGGCTAGAATGCCTTGGGTTGATGGTAGTTACCTACCTGGAGGGGTTGATGGTACTTGTCTGCCCGGATTTCCTCTCCTTAGAGATAAATGATCTCAGTAAGGGAAAATAGTTTGCCAAGATGGTGAAGAGGGTAAAAATCCTGATGCAACTTTATTGATTTGGAGCCAGTTGGAGGAGGCCTAAAATTCCCCATAGACGGGACGCTGTCAGAGGAATAGGCAGGATGATGCCAAGAGGAATCCTATATTGGACCCTATGTGGTCATTGGAATTCTTGAGCTGGTTGGCCAGTGGAATTCCATGTTAGACCTGGTAAGGTCTCTATCAAAGAAACTGTCTGGATGTGAAAACGACTCGATCTAGTTGTGGAAACCAATACCCATGGGTTGGGAATTCTTTAGCCTATTGTGGTTCTCATAGCTAAAGAAATTAACTAGTCAGCTATATGTTATGAATTCTATATAAAGTTGTGTAAAATATGTTATGCACATTTAACAGGAAATGATCTTAGTGCTCAATAAGGAGTTATTGGAAATTTTAATTCCTTTATTGTATTACTAATCATGTGAACGTCTTAGTAGGGGCTAAGACAATTTTCACTTGATGCAGTGATTGATTGTTTTGATGATTAGAGAGCTAGGTCCTCTTTTGGTACCTTTAGTAGTACCATGTGGATGTCTTTAGTGAGAATTAATTCAATGTGCTTGTGGAGTAGTGATTTATCATTTTGATGATTAGTGTTAGTGCTCTTTAAGTACTTTTAAAAGTACTGTGATTTAAAATTCATCTAACATTGCACAATTGATTGATAGTTAAAAGTATTTCATTTGACTCGGAATATTGTGACTAATGCAACTGAATTTGCTAGACATACATTACAGGATTAATTACCATGGAGGGTTGATGGGTTGTTCAATCACTATTAAAATGCTTACGTGAAAGTGCTCATGATTTTCAAGAGTAATTGGTAAGTAATGGTAAGTTCATATAGAGATTTGTCTTTGTATATTATGAATTTGAATAAGGGCCAAATGATGGAAATTAGAACTTGCATATTTTGCAGTTATAAATGCTTATGACTATTGATTTTTCTTATGTTATAACATTACTATTTTGTTTATTGTCATTTCCTGGAATGAAATATTTGATTTTAAAGAGGAAGGATCATATTTTTGTGTGGTTTAGATGGTTATATCATGAGTAAAATCTAAGGTTCCAACGAGAGATGAACACCGAGGATGGTGTTCTTGTTAAGGGGGGGAATATGTAATATCCCTATCGTAATTAACCCTGCGTAAAAGTAATTTTAAGTTACGAAAAGTTACAGAAACTAATTCTTGATAATTGAATGAGGATAAATCAAGAAAGGGAAGAAAGTGGATGGAGGCAGCGGTTGGAGTTTATCGGAACTTGCACTCAGACTCATTAGGCTTTCGGATGCCTGCCTTTCTGGCTTATATAATTAAGTGTTTCTATATAGGTTTGCAGGGACTGGCATGCAAATTTTAGACCACAGTCGTGCCGGATGCTATTGTTTTATTGAATATTTGATGAAGATTATCATGTTTTATGAGAGTCATAAGGAAGAGTATGCTTGCTTTTGAATCCAAAGGCGGATCAATTCAGAAGTATACTCTGAATTAGCTTGCGCGTTTCTTGATTGGACAGTTGGATCCAGGGGCTTTTCAGCTCATAGAAAAGTATTCGAGCCTTTTGTTGCCTTTCTTAGCAGGGAAAGTAGAATGGAGTTGCAACTACAATTGTAGCGATGGTTGTTCTTGTTTATGTACGTATTCTTTGGCATAGTTTTCCAAATTAGTGGAGATCCGGTGGTAGATTTATTTGGTAGACTGCCGGGTCAGCCAAAAGTAAATCTCAAACAATATGTTGGATACATCATGGTCGATGAGCACGCTGGCCGCACATTGTTTTATTATTTTGATGGAAGCATGCAGTGGAAGCATGGAGTGAGCCACTGAAGAGATAAGTATCTATGCCAAATCTTGGAAAATATAGGAGTTTGTGTTAGTATTTGAAATGAATATATGTTTATTTTGGACATAGAAATAGCTATTTTGGGTAAGGATAACCCATATTCAACAATAGTTATTACATTTATGGAAAAGAGAATGCATATAAAAGAAAGAGCAATTAAGTTGGATTTTATTGAAAACGGATACATGCTTTATTGCAATGGAATGCTAGCTAATTTCGAAGATCTTGTGAAATAGTTATGCATTGCATGCATAATAGAAATAGCTAATGATGTCCTTCTAGGCACATAGATAATCATTCTAACTTTCTTGAAGAAAACGTATGTTTTATATACACATAAATATAGTTTCTTCTTAGAAAAAGTGTGCATACTTCATGCATGAAAATGATGGCTTTTATGAGAGATCTCTTGAAAACAAAAATAGAGATTCTTTCCTTAAAAGACACATATGAATAGTGTTCATAAAAGAACCAGAATTCATACTTGTTTCATGAAAAGATTTTGTGCAATGAAGTAAAAGTAATTGTGTTAGGAAAAACACATGTTGCATGCACATAAGGGTAGCTATTGTGACATTGGAAATATGACTTTGGGTGTATGTAGAGAAAGTATTATGTTGACTTTCTTGGAAATAATAATCGATGTTAACTTTCTTGAAATTATTAATCTCTTGAAAAGATTGTCTTGCTAGATGAGTTGGGTCAGTTTCTTGATTCTGGTGCATAAAAGGGTAAATTAACCTTGTTATTATTTCTTGATTTTTATGCATAAATATGGGTATCTATAATATTCTCTTGAAAGGGAAAGCATGAGAAACTTACTTATAGGGAGATAGAGAAATGGGTTATAATGACCTCCTTTAAGAAAGAAGTATGTAAATGTTTACATGAAATGATGGTAGAATTCTAGAGAAGGGAATATGTGTTGCATACGTTAAAGAAGGGCTATTATGATAAGCTATTGGATGCACAAAGTATAGTTAATGTGTTATAGAGATATATTCTTTGTATGGATAGAAGAACTATTGAGTCATATTTCTTAGGAAAATGATATGTGATTACTTTTATGCTTACATAACTATTATCTTAGTTTCCTGATGAATGAGATGTGTATGCACACGAGATTGGTGTTAGCTTTCATTAGAAAGGATATACATTCACATGCGGGAAGAGACAACAAGTTGTGTAGATTGCTTTACATATTTTCATGCATCAAAAGTAATAGCTAAAGGACTAGTTCTTTTGATAATGTTTATGTAAAATTTCATGTAAGAAGATTATAACTGATGTTTTAGTTAGTCCCTTCAAAGGAATGCCTTAGTGTTTTGTCCTCTAAGAATATGTGCTTATGCGAAGGGAAATATTAGTTAATATGATTATTTATAAATGTAAACATGATATCAATGTTGATAATAACAACATTGGCAGGGAAATTTGGATTACTTACACAAAGTATATATTATATTTAACGTTGTGGCAGGAAAAGAATTAATGGTCCATGCAGATGAGTACTTTACTTACACAAAGTATAGATTATATTTAATGTTGTGGCAGGAAAAGAGTTAATGGTCCATGCAGATGAGTACGAGTTGCAGAATCGTACCTGGATAGAACAATCATGCTACAAAGATGTAGAGAGTGGTGATTTGTAGGTAAAGGGTTTCTTGGAAAATGTAATAGCTTTTAGCTAGTTATGTGACATCTTAATGATATTTCATTGTAATAATTAATAACAATGGATAAGGGATGGAATCCATTACAAGCCATTGAGTGAGGGGTGAAAACCCTCACAAGCGTTTAATAATAAGATTAAACATTTGTTGGTTTTCACCCTACTGGGTTTCCAGGGTATATCGGTGTTCAATGGTGTGATTGCTTTTTGTGTCAGATTTATGGTGTTGAATCCTTGATGATGTTGATTCCTTATTAATGTGATAGTCATAATGTAAAGTATGTGATTAATTAATATGGATAAGGAAATCATGAAATGGATGCAATGTTCATGAGACAGTTTATGTTATTATACTACCACAGTGGTTGTTAATGGTTATGCAACTTGTTGTCCTCTATTGAAATTTACTTTATGTACTAATAAACATTATATCTAATGGTTAATGAGGAATGTGGAGTTGTGATTTGGATAATTACTTGAGCGTAATTTGTATAAAAAAATTCTAACTCCCTGCTTTTACATGTGAGGTTACCGAGGTACGTTACAGTCAGTCAACAAACAAACAAGCAAAAACCATGTAATGAACTACAAAAAACAAAAACACAATATAATGTTGTCAACATACCTAGCAGTGAATTTATACAACTCAAAAAGGTGGGAGTATGCTCCAGCTCCAATATCCTTACCAACTCATTGTGAACCACCCAGTCTTCCTCCCAACCATATCCAAGAAGAACATCTCCCCCTGGAACCCCCAAGCTACAAAATCTCACAAGCAGTACCAAAAGACAACAATAGAGAGATTTTCAAGGCAAACTAAGGAAGCAAATTTTCACTTCCTCTCAATACCACTCACAACCAACCTCAGTAGTTAAAGATCTTAGGATTTTAGTAAGTATTTCATAATTATTTTGGAAGCAATAGGCTACTCTCCATATCTCTCCCTCTCACCATTTTCAAGTCTCTTCCACTCCTTGCATCATAATCTCCCCCAAGTGAGAATACATGAGACTCATATATAGGAGGAGCAACCAATTCTTGTCATAAAAGAGGAGTAATGTGCATGCATTGGATTCCATTTAGAGGAGTGTAACTTATGCCGTTAAGGAGATGTATGCATGCCTTAGTTATGAAGAGTGTAACATATGCATTAGAGAGAGCGTAATAGGAATATTTTATGAAATATTTTGAATGAGTGAAAAGGAGTATGCCATTATTAGATGAGTGCATAAAATAGAGTGCAATGTATTATTTAAAAGAGAGAGAGAGAGAGTTACATAAAGCCATGAGAGTCATGAAGGAGATGTGTGAATTGATTGAGGAGATAAAGTTGACTTGTAATTCCTTTTTAATAATAATAATATAGTCTCATAAAAGATAATGATAATATTAATAATATTGGGGATTCAATCAAGATTGAACTATTAGGATTGATTAATGATAAGTTAAGTCGTTTTTTTTCAACTTAGCTTGATTACCAATTTATGCAAGGTGATTTACTATTTTTGGGAATTCGTGCTTGAGAGGCTAGACATGATTTCTATTTTTTAGAAAGTCATTCCAGAGTTGTGAGAATGAAATTTTATTTAAGGAAATTCATCCATGAGTGGTATTTTTATTTTGGAGAATATGGATTCTACACCCCTATTTCATGCATTTCTATGCCTTAGTAGATTGAGGACTCTCGCCCTGATCTATTCCAAAGATCCAAGATTCCATACCTTGATCTTTTTAAATATTCAAGACTTTGTGCCCTAAATATACAAGACTCCGCGTCTTTATCTTTCTTGGATTTAGGACTCCATGCCCTAATTTCCATGCCCTCTCATCTATTGTTCTTTGAAAATTTGTGTTTCTCCTTATGGTACTGATTGTGAGATTTTACCCATCTGATGGTTCGTTGGTAAGGCCTTTTTCAAAGACCTGCACACATTACAATCTCATAGATCAAAGGAATTAAATGAATTTGATAATGAAATTAACTTAATCACATTTTACCAAGAATGATGCATGACTTCCATAGTCATTTTGCATAAATGACTTCCACAATCATTCATAATTGAACATCCTTGTTGGAAAATGATCAGGTACCCTACCACATCCTGCTTAGTACAATATTAGACATATATAATCACACAAATCATGTATCATCCATAAATCATAATTAACCATCTATTCCACATAACCATGAGCATCCATGGGTCTATGTGTCTCAATCTTGGATCACCATCCATGTCATACACGTGCTTCATAAATTAGATGCAAAAAGAGAAACATATGTATAACATTTACTTGATCAAAACCTTCTAATAAAGATAATCAAAGATACCAAACATAAGAGGAAATATAACTATATAAAACATTGTTCCCCAATCTAGTGATCAATCTACCATACATAAACATAAAAGGAAATCTTCTGATCGGCTCGATGATCTTCTGCGGCTCGTTGAGAGAATCGCCTCTTCTTCTGCAGCTCGATGATCTTCTTCTGCGGCTCGATGATTAATCCATAATCAACCGCTGCTGCATAATTTCACTCGGAATTGGTGTTCTGCGGCTCCAGATCGGGTTCTGCGGCTGCAGATCGCCTCCTCTTCTGGCTTCTGCGGCTCCAGATCGCCTCTTCTTCTGCGGCTCCAGATCGCCTCTTGTGTGATCGCCCCCAGATCTTCTGTGGAAGGCGAAGGGTGTCTGATTCTTTGGTCTCTCCCGTGCGAAGGGTGTCTTATTCGTTTCTCCCATGGGAAGGTTTTCTGCAAAGGGTTTTTGCAGAAATACTCAACATTATACCTGGCATAATCGTATTACTATTATCCGATTCGAAGGGTTTCTGCGGAGGGTGTATAGATCTAGTGCAGATCTGCGTAAAATATGGCTCCGAGCTTTGCAAAAATAACTGGTGGCTCATCCGCCTCTGGAGGGAAATCTCCTGCCCATATCGTGAGTGAAGCCCCAGCTCCCACTATCCAAGTGGTCCAGGACTCACTCGACGAAGCTTTGAAGTTCTCCAAAAGTGCCCTAATTTGCCGGTTCAATGGTTTTTGGCCGCGGCTGATAGCACTCCACAATTGGATCTCGGAGGTATGGAAGCCTATCATTTCTGATGAAATTAATATCTACCCCTGTGCTAGAGGTTTCTTTATAGTAGATTTTGAAAATCTTGAAAGCAGACAATGTATTCTAGATTCCGGCCCTTGGTTTTGGGAAAAATCAGGCCTATTCATGAAGCCATGGAACCCATCATTCGATCCCTCTACAGCAGTGATAACCTCAGCACCAATTTGGGTGAGACTGCCAAGCCTACCCTTGCATCTCTGGAATCTCTCCTCGCTAAAAGCCATCGGAAATGCAATTGGG
>APFE031052129.1:145177-211500 GCA_000404065.3 Pinus taeda
AAAAGCATTTGAAAATGGTCAAATATGGCGACTCACCTCTTCATTTACTGATGCTGCAATCAATGCATAAGCATTGCTTTTCTTTTTTTCCCAAATGGCGAATTCCTTGTCTGTGGTAGGTTGTTCTAGCTCTTTGTCTCTGTTTCCAACACACACTCCTTTCCACAACTCATTAAAAATGAGAGTGTGTTTGATTTCCGTGACCATTCTGGATACTTCTCCTTCCCAGTGAGAACCACTTCAACTATAAAGATCAATGAATGCATTTAAATGTGTACTGTGTAAAAAAAATTCTCCTCTATTGGCAAAAATTTGCACTTGTTGTGTAAACAAAAATGTAAAAATATTATTCTGATATGTAAATATCATAGGTATATATGGGAGAGGTATATATGGAAGAGGAGTTTTAACGGGGAGGTATATATGGTATGGAAACATAGTATTAAAATGCAATTATATATAATAAAAAAAGAACACATGTATTAAAAATCGAGAGTGGGAAAGGAGTGGATTCAGAATGCGTTAATGGGAAGCGTTACAAGTATTATTGAACACAGTGATAAATAGTAAAACAGAGTGTGGTATGTGGACCTGCAATTAAAAACCTTATGCAGTGGTGGTATCTAGATCAACGTGGTATACCATCTTTGAGCACGAAGCCAATGCCCACATCGCGAGATTTGACTTCTAAGGCTCCATCGAAAAATAGTGTGGCTGGAGTAGCAGGAGGAGTTACCATCACTCCCATCTCATCCATGCTTCCCCCTTCATCGACACTTCTAGTGAAATTTCATATGGATGAGAATGCACATATGGAGGGAGCGTGAATGGAGGGTTCCACTATGCAATATCCAAGAGTAAGGGAGAAACCGCAACAGAGAATAATGGCGGTTGAGATACCAGATTTGATAGCTCAGGAAAGTCTCACTGCGTGGGGAAATTGAGCTGAGAACCATGAAGCCCTGCACTAAATTATAAGTCTAAGAGACTTTCTTCAGTAAGACGCTCTCATGTTGACGCCTCCTAGAAGGCGTGTGAAACATCTAGACAGTCAGTTTCATAATCTTCTTTCAAGGTCCTAGCTTTGGGTGGTCGAGCCTGGTCAGACTGAATTTGTTTTTCAAAACCATTAAAAGATTTTGAAGAAACTATTCTGTTTATATGTAACATAAATAGTCCCCCAACTAATGAAAATAAACTAGTGGGTAGGAGAAGAAATAATCGGCGGAAGAGTTGCATGCCTAAAAGAGCACCGTCAGACTTGCTTGGGGAGAAGACTCGACATAATGGGTAGAATAGGTAGAATGGGAGTTACAAAGTAGAGAAGCCAAAAACGGTGTTGGCTCTGATACCATGTCAGAACAGGAGGTAACTCAAATGTAATTGTATTATTCATTTAGGTTGTTCATTATTATATACAAGAGGGAGTGATTGTTCAGTTCATCTCCTGATGACTCTCCATTTCCTCTATTATTTATTTACATTAATTACAGTTGTTCACCCAATCCCTATGATTAGGTGTCAACACTCCATTTTTATATTAGTTATTTGATTACTCAAAATTAAAACTACACAACCATAGAAAAATCTTATGCATAAAAGAAGGGCCAATATGTAAGTGTTATAAAAAAGAATACTAGTTAAAGGCGTGAAGTGCAGAATCCATCACATCAGAAAGTATTGGAGTATTGGAGTATTAGAGTATTGAGAAACATAAAACTCAACCAATGGAAAAAGACGAAAATGATACATATGATAATCACATTTTCAGAAGTCACAAAATCTAATGAGGTTGCACTAAGTCTAGTGAAGATTTGCAGTGTCCCTTCAACTATAAATTCAGTGTGTCAAGAACACACTGAACCGCGGTTCTCCTCTGCGGTTCTCTGCGGTTCTCGCAGTTTTCTCGCAGATCTCTTCTTTTCAACATCTCAGATCTCTTCTGGAAATCTATTCTGGTTTTTCAAACATTTCAGATCTCTTCCACAGATCCCGTGGATGTTCATAATCTTTTGGAGGCAGCGGAACGTGTGGAGGACGTAGCTGGTCAAAAGCTGTCCGTAATCTTTTGGAGGCAATGTAACGTGTGGAGGACACAGCTACTGTTCCAGCATTCTTAGGGTCTGTGGTTCAAATATTTGTTGATGTTCTAGCATTCTCAGGTATTCACCATACGGTATTTCCAGTGGAACATGTGGACGACGCAGATCTGGGGACGGTCGTATCTCTTCAGATCTGTGGCTTGAGTTGCGTATCTCTTCAGATCTGCGGCTTGAGCTGTGGCTCGTATCTCTTCAGTATCTGCAGTTGAGTGAGACGTTCGTATCTCTTCAGATCTGCGGTTTGGCTTTCGATCTGGTGCAGATCTGCGTAAAATATGGCTCCGAGCTTCGCAAAAATAACTGGTGGCTCATCCACCTCTGGAGGGAAATCTCCTGCCCATATCGTGAGTGAAGCCCCAGCTCCCACTATCCAGGTGGTCCAGGACTCACTCGATGAAGCTTTGAAGTTCTCCGAAAGTGCCCTAATTTACCGGTTCAATGGTTTTTGGCCGCAGCTGATAGCACTCCACAATTGGATCTCGGAGGTATGGATGCCTATCATTTCTGATGAAATTAATATCTACCCCTGTGCTAGAGGTTTCTTTATAGTAGATTTTGAAAATCCTGAAAGCAGACAATATATTCTAGATTCTGACCCTTGGTTTTGGGAAAAATCAGGCCTATTCATGAAGCCATGGAACCCATCATTCGATCCCTCTACAACAGTGATAACCTCAGCACCAGTTTGGGTGAGATTGCCAAGCCTACCCCTGCATCTCTGGAATCTCTCCTCGCTAAAATCCATCGGAAATGCAATTGGGAAATTTTACTGCAGGTGCCCAGAAACAGAGGAATATGGCAGAACCACCTATGCACGCATCTGTGTGGAAATGGATTTCAGCGCTGGATTCCCAGCTGAAATAAACCTAACAAGTAAAGACTATGTGTAGAACCAGAAGCTTGATTATGAAAGTGTCCTCTTCAGATGTCGATTGTGCTTTGAGACGGGGCATCTAGCCAAAAATTGCCCAAAAGCCTCTGAGAAAAATTTTGCTAGAAAAAACCACCACATATCTACATGGTGGGAAGGAGCACAAAAAGAACACTACACTGTCATCGAAGAAGAATATTCTAGAGAAAACTCTGAGTCACAAGAAATCAAGGAAGAAGGAAACAACTCTCAAAGCAAGCAAGGAGAAAGCCCGCCCCAACAAATCAACATTTATGAGGATTTGAACACCACAGAAAATAAATCTTCATTTAACAGCAAAGCAGATCTCCTAAACCAAACTTCTCCGACTATAGATCGCGAAGCTAAGACACCAATGTCCCAAGAACCAGAAGAGATGAAGGAGATGCAAGACAAAGAAAGTTGGAAGACCGTAGAGAAAAGAAAGAAAGCTACAACACCAATCTCGCCAAGAAAGACGAGGAGCCAGACAAATAAAAATTAAGAAAATTGTAGGTCCGATAGACCAATTTGGTCTCAGTGGACGTTAACCATCATCATCATCATCATCATCATAAAATATTTTTCCTCAATCAAGTGATCAATCTATCATATATATAACTCATAAAAAATCACCTTTGATAAGAGTGAAAAAACTACACTAGAAAAAAAAAATGGGACACTACATACTCCCTCTCTTGGAGTAAACTTGGCTAGAAGTTTAACTAAACAAAAAATGAAACTTAAGATGCATAGAAGATGCATCTTCCCAAGTGGCGGAACTAGGACTATACAGGTCCCATTGGACCTTTACTTGGTCCACCATGCGACGTTTAAGTTGTTGAGTGCAATGGTCCAAAATGCAAACTGGCTCTGCCTTCAAAGTCCCTTTGTCCATTACTTGTAATTGGTGCCAATCTAAAATGTGAGAAGGATCATGAACATACTTACGTAGTACCGAAATATGAAATACATCATGCATACAATGAAAAACTGGTGGTAAAGCAAGACAATATGCCACAAGTCAAACCCTGTCGATGATCTCAAAAGGCCCAACAAATTGAGGAAAGAGATTAGATCCTTTCCCAAACCTAATAGAGCTTTTCTAAGGTTTTACTCGAAGAAAAACAAATTCACCTTCTTGGAAACTACGATCCAATTTATGCATATCAGCATAACTCTTATGTCTATCCTGTGCCTCCTTTAAACTTTGCCTTATACAACACACTTGCTCTTCCATTTCTTGAAGCATTTCATGACCTACCAAGATTATGTCCACTAATCTATCCCAACTTAAGGTGTTTTGCAGGGTCTTCCATACAATAACTCATAAGGTGCCATCCATACCAAGGGAGTGGTGATAATTGTTATTGAAAGAAAACTCCACTAGAGGAATATAATCTTCCCACTTAGATTGTTGATCCATTACATACATTCTAAGCATGTCCTCTAACACTTGATTTACTCTTTCAATTTGGACATTAGTCTCTGAATGATAAGATGTATTGAAATTTAATTGTGTCTGAAGGGCTCCCTGGAAACTAGTCCAAAATCTTCCTGTAAATATAGAGGCCCTATCTGATATGATTTTCTTAGGAAAACCATGAAGTCTAACCACCTCTTTGATAAATACTTGTGCTATTTTATATGCTTTGTAAGTATCTCTAACAGGAACAAAATGGGCACTCTTAGTAAGTTTATCTACCACCACCAAAATGGAGTTATGCCTTTTGGTTGTTTCAGGTAATTAAACAGTAAATTACATAGATATTTCTTCCCATTTGGACTCAGGAATGTTATGTGGCTGCAACAATCTCGCTGGATGACCATGTTCTGCTTTAACTCGCTGATATTCCAAACATTTTGCCACAAAATTTGCTACATCCTTCTTCATGCCTACCCAAAAGAAATTTTTCTTTAAATCAGCATACATCCTCTAGACTCTTGGGTGAGCCATATATGTTGCACAGTGAGCTTCTTTCAAAATGAACTCACGAAGCCCATCTTGATTTTGAACTACAATCTTTTACATGAATCTCACCATACCGTCGCCATCACAAGAATACGCTTCTACCTTGATTTTCTTAGCCCCCTCCCCAGAAAGAGAAACTTTAACTTCCTTGCACCATTCATCTACATATTGTGCCCTCAAGATGCGCTCCCATAAATCAATCTTCAATGGAATTACTGAAAATATTTGTGGTCTTCGATTGAGTGCATCAACTACTTTCTTCAATGTACCCTTGATATAAGTTATGTCAAAATCATATTCACTTAGGATTTCTAGCCACCTTCTTTGCCTAACATTTAGATCACTTTGAGTAAATATATGTTGCAAACCTTTGTGATCTGTTTTCAATTCAAATTTATTTTCCACTAGATAATGTCATCAAACTCGTAAGGTATGAACTATAGCTGCTAGTTCTAGATCATGGGTTGCATAGTTTTCCTCATGCGGCCTTAACTTCCTAGAGGCATATTCAATCACCCTACCATCCTGTGATCATACTGCACCCAATCCATCTTTTGATGCATCGGTACATACTATAAATGGTCTATCCATATCTAGAACCTTAAGTATTGAAGTTGTAGTCAAACATTATTTGAGCTTGGAAAATGCTTGCTCACACACATTTGTCCAATTAAATCGTACTCCCTTCCTAATCAATGAAGCGATTAGGCTGGCTATTTTTGAAAACCCCTCTACCAATCTCTGATAATATCCTGCCATACCCATGAAGCTACGCACTTCATGCACATTAGAGGGTGTTGACCATTCTGAAATTGCATCGATCTTTGCTAGGTCAATAAAAATGCCTTCACTGGAGATAATGTGCCAAGATAATGGATTTTTAATTAGAAAAAAGGACATTTGGAAATTTTTGCATAAATTTTATTTTCTCTTAAGCATTGTAACACCAATTGTAGGTGTTTCTCATGCTCTTCTGGGGATTTTGGATAAATTAGGACGTCATCGAGGAACACTTGTACAAATTTGTCCAAGTAATTCCTAAATACACCATTCATTAGACTTATAAACACTCCTGGGGCATTAGATAACCCAAAAGTAACAACCATGAACTCATAATGACCAAAACGAGTTCGAAAATCAGTTTTGGAAATATCCTCTTCTTTAACTCTGAGCTGATGATATCCAGATTGAAGATCGATCTTGGAGAATACGGTGGCTCCCTTCATTGATCAAATATATCATCAATGCGAGGCAAAGGATATTGATTTCAAATAGTTACTCGATTCAATTGTCTGTAGTCAACACAGAGTCGAAGGGATCCATCCTTCTTCTTTACAAATATCACTAGAGCTCCCCAAGGTGAAAGACTAGCTCCCCAAGGTGAAAGACTAGGTCCAATCATACCCCTATCCAATAACCCTTGAAGTTTCACTTGCAACTCACGAAGTTCAACAATAGACATTTGGTAGGGAGCTTTGGATATAGGTTCGGTACCAAGCTTTAGCTCTATGGATAAGTCAATCTCTCGCTTTGGAGGTAAACCAAGCAACTCCTCTAGAAAGACATTAGAGAATTCTGAAAGGAAAAGATATTGTTCAAAGGATGAAATATCTCCCTTATTTAAAGTCATTACAGTATACATTTGACATATTTTCCTAAGACTTCTCTTCATCTACAAAAATGACATAAGTCTTAAAGAAACACGTCTCCTTTACACATGGATGACCATAGATTGGACCTCATCACTGAAAAATTGAAGTGTTTTGCTTCAACAACTTAGCACAGCCCAGTGGGCTTCGAGCAAGTCCAACCCAATTATCACATCATAGTGACCAAGTGGCGTCACATAAATATTCACATTTGTGACACATACCCCCAAGTCTAAAGGGCACTCTTGCACTAAGCATTCAACCTTTTGAGATTGCCCTGAGGCCATATCAATCTGATCAAAATCATATTTCTCTATTGCCACGAATTTACGTTTGAATAAAGCATTAGGAGAAATAAAACTTTCAGTTGCACCAGGATCAATCAAAATAGTAACAACCATACCATTTAGCTTACCCGATGCTTCAAGCATTGTAGACTGATGCTCGACCTGGCTATTTTGCACAACTCCATGAATTCTATGGACTTTGCCCATATCTATAAAAGTGGCTTGTTCCTGCTTTGATTGTGCTTCAGTCTTCCTTTTAGGGAAATCTCGCTCATAATGGGGTCCTCCACAAGTACAACATCCATAAGTGGGAGCAGTTTTCATAAATTTGACCCTTTTATTAGGTGATTCTTGAGTGCGAGCATTATTTTGTTGAATATGTTGCCTTAGGTTATTTCTTTGATTCTTAAAAATATGATTCTTTTGAAATCCCTAATGATATGAACCACCTGAATTATGTCTTACATATTGGCCTCCCCTTCGAGGAGGTTTCCCATGGAATGATAGATTTGGGGTCTTATCCCCACCTTTGTTCCCCAATAATTCTTCCTTGCCCATAATTGCTTGTTGCACTACTTCATGCAACGTAGTAGGCCTCGAAATGCACACCTTTTCCTTTATAATAGGATTCAACCCATACAAAAAATTGTTTACCTTGAGGGCTTCAGTATTTAGATGGGTAGCATGCCTAAG
The DNA here is from genome assembly GCA_000404065.3 of Pinus taeda. Lineage (NCBI taxonomy): Eukaryota > Viridiplantae > Streptophyta > Pinopsida > Pinales > Pinaceae > Pinus > Pinus taeda. The sequence goes on from APFE031052129.1 coordinate 152,770, forward strand.
AAACTCCATGAATCATGCTTCATATTCAAGGATTGTCTTAGTTCCTTGCTTAAGATCATGGAAATCGTTCAATTTCCTCTCCAAGTATTCAGCGGAAAGTTTCTTTGCTCGAAATTCCTCTTCAAATCGTTCCCACATCAAGGTAGACATGGAGTATCCCAATTGGGATCCTAAGTTCCTCCACCATAATAGTGCACTCTCCTTAAGTTGGTATATAGCTAACTTTTCCTTTTGGTTGCTAGAATAGTTCCGCAACTCAAAACATAGGCGCATGGTTTCCAACCAAGCTTCTGCTACCTCCCCTTTTGTGGTACCCTTAAAGATAGGAAGCTTAACTTTTTCTAAATCTCTATGTACATCTCCATCAGATGGTATTTCTTGCCTCTCTACTTGATATGAAGAACCAGGCACTGAAGGATTCCCCCAACCCTACTAATCAAGACTTCAGTCATCTTTTGGAAAGATAACATCACGTCCCTTACTTCCCTGATGGATATTTGCTCAGATTCTTTATCATGGGGAATTGGAGATGATACTTCCTTCCTCCTCCTTGATGTTCTCTCCATGATTACTTAACCTGACCAAGTAAAAATTCAGGTAAGTAAATAAATATTAGCAGGCAAGCCCTAGGTCCTAGAGTTTTAACCTGGCTCTGATACCATATGTAAGGTCCCACCTTACCAACCATCAATATTATACTAAGGCTGACTCAAAATGCGATATTATTTTATTTTAAGTTTTTAAGACGTAAAAGATAATGCAAGGTCATATATCTATATTTTTATTTTTATTTTTATTGGTATTCTTTACACTACACACTAATTTCTACTAATTAACTAACCCATGGTAATATTAAACTTCTCATTAAAGCTACAGGGTCATGGTTCGTCAAGATCCAAAACTTACGACCATAAGTCTTAAAATCACATTTGCAGGATAGAGTCTTTAGTGGGATAAATAATATCAATCATTACAAACCACAAATTCCAATAAGATAATTGTTCATTCTATTGCAATTAAAAGTGTTTAAGAGTGACTAATTTGAATTTGTTCTAAATAATATGCCTATAAATTCTTTGGTAAAACAAATGAAAGAAAAACAAGATAATTCAACTTCTAAAGGAGTGGTTTCCAATGATTATGAATTCATATGTGAGCTAAAATTACGACAATTTACCTACCCAAATTGAATTCCATAGATCTTTAATTCAATGGAATCATCATGCTTATTCATTGAGATATTTCCAACAACACCTTGGTTGAAAATCCTAAATTCAATTAGCCATATTTATAGACAATTCATAGATGTAATTAGCTACAACCATTGAAGCATTATGTCAAACAGTTTGCAAGCATGAAATATACAGCGATTAAGGCATTTTTTCAAACACTTTTAGCCACAACCCTTAAGGCGATTTCACCACAATTAACTAACATGAATCTAAGATTACATAACTTATTTTTCATTGCCAGTAATGCCAGTAAGTGAACCTACTACATAAGTAGAACTATCATCCATCTTCATTGTTGCATATACAAAACTTTAGGCACATAAATGACTTTAAACATTTAAGGAATTTTACAAATAGCTCGTAGCGATGTAGCTACAGCCATTGGAGAATTTTGAGCAAAGGTTAGCAATTAGAAAACAAGTTGCTAACTATTAAACTATCAAACAAGCAGTCACAAGTTATTTAAACTATCATTATATTAACCATTGAGACTTTAAAACAAGAATTCCAAGTTTATATAACAGGTCGGTTTCATAAATAGAGATTACCAGGTAAGTCATAGCTAAAAAAAAATAATAAAAAAAACAGTGACTCAAACCACCAGGCAGCGACAAAAAATTTGTAAAATATAACAACGTAAAGAACCAAATTTTGAAACTCTGTTTTTTAAAATCAAGGTTGGAGTGACATGGCCAAAAGGCATAGATACCCCCTGAAGTTAAAATGCATCAAAACATAAACACCCAGAAACATGATTCTTTAAAACCACAACAAAAAACAAATTCCTACTATCTCATTTATCACTTTTGTCAAACATATAAAGTGCAAACTTATCTACAACTGTAAAAAGAGAAGGAAAACCAAATTCACGCTATCAATATATTTTCATATACTCATGGCATCCTGAATGCTTCAACCATTAAGACATGTTGTCAATCAACTTGCAACAAAACTCTACAAAAATAAAACTTACATAAAATAATCGATAGTTATTGCAAAATTCCTTCAACGTTTAGTGTGAAACATTTGATATACATCTAATTTCTGTCAACAAACAAATAAGAAAAAAACCATGTAATGAACTACAAAAACAAAAACAAAAAAAAAACACAATATAATGTTGTCAACATACCTGGTAGTGAATTTATACAACTCAAAAAGGTGGGAGTATGCTCCAGCTCCAATATCCTTACCAACTCATTGTGAACCACCCAGTTTTCCTCCCAACCATATCTAGGAAGAACTTATCCCATTGGAACCCCCAAGCTGCAAAAGCTCACAAGTAGTACCAAAAGACAACAGTAGAGAGATTTGCAAGGCAAACTAAGGAAGCAAATTTTCACTTCCTCTCAATACCGCTCATGGCCAACCTCAATAGTTAGAGATCTCAGGATTTTAGTAAGAATTTCATAATTATTTTGGAAGAAATAGGCTACTCTCCGTATCTCTCCCTCTCACCATTTTCCTCAAGTCTCTTCCACTCTTGGCATCATAATCTCCCCCAAGTGAGAATACATGAAACTCATATATAGGAGGAGCAACCAATTCTTGTCATAAAGGAGGAGTAATGTGCATGCATTGGATTCCATTTAGAGGAGTGTAACTTATGCCATTAAGGAGAGGTATCCATGCCTTAGTTAAGGAGAGTGTAACATACGCATTAAACAGAGCATAAGAGGAATATTTTATGACATATTTTTAATGAGTAAAAAGGAATATGCCATTATTTGATGAGTGCATAAAATAGAGTGTAATGTATTATTTAAAAGAGAGAGAGAGTTACATAGAGCCATGAGAGTCATGAAGGAGATGTGTGAATTGATTGAGGATATAAAGTTGACTTGTAATTCCTTTTTAATAATAATATCATAGTCTCATAAAAGATAATATTAATATTAATAATATTGAGGATTCAATCAAGATTTAACTATTAGGATTGATTAACGATAAGTTAAGTCATTTTTCTTCAACTCCACTTGATTACCAATTTATGCAAGGTGATTTACTATTTTGGGAAAGTCTTGCTTGAGATGTTGGACATGACTTTCTATTTTTAGAAAGTCATTCCAGAATTGTGAGAATGAAACTTTATTTAAGGAAATTCATCAATGAGTGGTATTTTTCTTCTGGAGAATAGGGATTCTGCACCCCTATTTCATGCATCTTCGTGCCTTAGTAGATTAAGGACTCTGCACCCTCATCTACTCCAAAGATCCAAGATTCCACAGTTTGGTCTTTTTAAATATTCAGGACTTCGCGCCCTAAATATACAAGACTCCACGTCTTAAATTTCTTGGATTTAGCACTCCATGCCCTAATTTCCATTCCCTTTCATCTATTGTTCTTTGAAACTTTGTGTTTCTCTTATGGTACTCATTGTGAGCTTTTACCCATATCATGGTTCAATGGTAAGGCCTTGTTCAAAGACCCGCACACATTACAATCTCATAGATCACAGGAATCAAATGAATTTCATAATGAAATTAACTTAATCACATTTACCGAGAATGATGCATGACTTCCACAGTCATTCATAATTGAACATCCTTGTTGGAAAATGACTAGGTACCCTACCACATCCTGCTTAGTACAATATTAGACATATATAATCACACAAATCATGTATCATCATAATTAACCATCTATTCCACATAACCATGAGCATCCATGGGTCTATATGTCTCAATCTTGGATCACCATCCATTTCATACACCTGCTTCATAAATCAGATGCAAAAAGAGAAACGTGTGTATAACATTTCCTTGATCAAAACCATCTAATATGGATAATGAAAGCTACCAAACATAAGAGGAAATATAACTATATAAAACATTGTTCCCCAATCTAGTGATCAAACTGCAATATATAAACATAAAAGGAAATATAACTATGTATATGAAACATTATTCCTCAATCAAGTGATCAATTTGTCATATATATAACCCATAAAAAATCACCCTTTATAGGAGTGAAAAAACTATACTAGGAAAAAAAATGGGACGCTACATACTCCCCCTCTTGGAGTAAACTTGGCCCAAAGTTTAACTAAACAAAAAAGGAAACTCAAGGAACATAGAAGATGCATCTTCCCAAGTGGCAGAACTAGGACTATACGGGTCCCATTTGACCTTTACTCCAACATGCGATGTTTGAGCTATCGAGTGCGATAGTCCAAAATGAAAACTTGCTCTACCTTCAAAGTCCCTTCATCTGTTACCTATAATTGATGCCAATATAAAATGTGAGAAGGATCATGAAGATACCTACGTAGTACTGAAATATGAAATACATCATGCATACGATGAAAAACTGGTGGTAAAGCAAGATGATATGCCATAGCTCCAACCCTTTTGATGATCTCAAAAGGCCCAACAAATCGAGGAGAGAGCTTAGATCCTTTCCAAAACCTAATAGATGTTTTCTTAGATTTTATCGAAGAAAAACAAATTCACCTTCTTTAAAACTACGACCCACTCTATGCATATCAGCATAACTCTTCTGTCTATTCTGTGCCTCCTTTAATCTTTGCCTTATACGACAAACTTGTTCTTCCATTTCTTGAATCATTTCAGGACCCATCAAGATTTTGTCCTCTAATCTATCCCAACTTAAAGATGTTCTGCATGGTCTTCCATACAAAAACTCATAAGGTGCCATACCAAGTGTGTGGTAATAATTGTTATTGTAAGCAAACTCCACTAGAGGAAGATAATCTTCCCACTTAGATTGTTGATCCATTACATACATTCTAAGCATGTCCTCTAACACTTGATTTACTCTTTCAGTTTGGCCATCAGTCTCCAGATGATAAGTTGTACTGAAATTTAATGTGTCTCAAGGTCTCCCTGGAAACTAGTCCAAAATCTTCCTCTAAATATAGAGGCCATACCTCATATGATTTTCTTAGGAAAACCATGAAGTCTAACCACCTCCTTGATAAATACTTGTGCTATTTTATATGCTTTGTAAGTATCTCTAACAGGTATAAAATGGGCACTCTTAGTAAGTTTATCTACCACCACCAAAATGGAGCTATGCCTTTTGGTTATTTCAGGTAATTCAACAATAAAATCCATAGATATTTCTTCCCATTTGGACTCAAGAATGTTATGTGGCTACAAAAATCCTGCTGGATGACCATGTTCTGCTTTAACTACCTGACATTCCAAACATTTTGCCACAAAATTTTCTACACCCTTCTTCATGCCTGCCCAAAAGAAATTTTGCTTTAAATCAGCATACATCTTCTAGACTCTCGGGTGAGCCATATATGTTGCACGGCGAGCTTCTTTCAAAATGAAGTCACAAAGCCCCTCTTGATCTGGAACTACAATCTTTTGCATGAACCTCACCATACCGTCGCCATCACAAGAATACCCTTCTACCTTGATTTTCTTAGCCCCCTCCCTAGAAAGAGAAACTTTAACTTCTTCGCACCATTCATCTACATCTTGTGCCCTCAAGATGCGCTCCCGTAAATCAATCTTCAATGGAATTACTGAAAATATTTGTGGTCTTCAACTGAGTGCATCAGCTACTTTGTTCAATGTACCCTTGATATAAGTTATGTCAAAATCATATTCACTTAGGATTTCTGACCACCTTTTTTGCCTAACATTTAGATAACTTTGAGTAAATATATGTTTTGAACCTCTGTGATCTGTTTTCAATTCAAATTTCTTTCCCACCAGATAATGTCACCAAACTCGTAAGGCATGAACTATAGTTGCTAGTTCTAAATCATGGGTTGCATAGTTTTCCTCATGCGGCCTTAACTTCCTAGAGGCATATGCAATCACCCTACCATCCTGTGATAATACCGCACCCAATCCATATTTTGACGCATCAGTACATACTATAAATGGTCTATCCATATCTGGAACCTTAAGTATTAGAGTTGTAGTCAAACATTCTTTGAGCTTGGAAAATGCTTGCTCACACACATTTTTCCAATTAAATCCTACTCCCTTCCTAAGCAATGAAGTGATTAGGCTGGCAATTTTTGAAAACCCCTCCACAAATCTCTGATAGTATCTTGCTATACCCATGAAGCTACACACTTAATGCACATTAGAGGGTGTTCGCCATTCTGAAATTGCATCGATCTTTGTTGGGTAAACAAAAATGCCTCCACTGGAGATAATGTGTCCAAGATAATGGATTTTTAATTGGAAAAAAGAACATTTGGAAAAATTCTCATAAATTTTATTTTCTCTTAAGCATTGTAACACCAATCTTAGGTGTATCTCATGCTCTTCTGGGGACTTTGAATAGATTAGGATGTCATCGAGAAACACTTGTACAAATTTGTCCAAGTAATTCTAAAATACATCATTCATCAGACTCATAAACACTCCTAGGGCATTAGATAACCCAAAAGGAACAACCACAAACTCATAATGACCAAAACGAGTTCGAAAAGCAGTTTTGGAAATATCCTCTTCTTTAACTCTGACCTGATGATATCCAGATCGAAGATCTATCTTGGAGAATACGGTGGCTCCCTTCATTTGATCAAATAGATCATCATTGTGAGGCAAAGGATATTGATTTCGAATAGTTACTCGATTCAATTTCCTATAGTTAACACAAAGCGAAAGGGATCCATCCTTCTTCTTTAAAAATATCACCAGAACTCCCAAAGGTGAAACACTAAGTCTAATCATACCCCTATCCAATAACTCTTGAAGTTTCACTTGCAAATCACGAATTTCAACAATAGACATTCGGTAGGGAGCTTTGGATATAGGTTTGATACCAAGCTTTAGCTCTATGGAGAATTCAATCTCTCACTTTGGAGGCAAACCAGGCAACTCCTCTAGAAACACATTGGGGAATTCTAAAAGGAAAGGATATTGTTCAAAGGATGAAAGATCTCCCTCATTTAAAGTCATTACAACATACGTTTGACATCTTTTCCCAATACTTCTCTTCATCTTCAAGAATGAGATAAGTCTTAAAGAAGCAGTTCTCCTTTCCCCATGGATAACCATAAATTGGCCCTCATCACTCAAAAAATGAAGGGTTTTGCTTCAACAACTAAGCACAACCCAGTGGACTTTGAGTTATTCCATCCCAATTATCACATCATAGTGACCAAGTGGTGTCACATAAAGATTCACATTTGTGACACATACCAAGTCTAAAGGGCACTCTTGCACTAAGCATTCAACCTTTTGAGATCGTCCTGAGGCCATCTCAACCTGATCAAAATCATTTTGCTCTATTTCCACCAATTTATATTTGAATAAAGCATTAGGAGAAATAAAACTTTTAGTTGCACCAGGATCAATCAAAATAGTAACAACCATACCATTTAGCTTACCAGATGCTTCAAGCAATGTAGACTGATGCTCGACCTGGTGATTTTGCACAGCTGCATGAATCCAATCGACTCTGCCCATATCTCTAACAGTGGCTTGTTCCTGCTCTGATTGTGCTTCAGTCTTCTTTTCAGGGAAATCTTGCTCATAATGGGGTCCTCCATAAGTCCAACATCCATTAGTGGGAGCAGTTTTCATAAATTTGACCCTTTTATTAGGTGATTCTTGAGTGTGAACATTATTTTGTTGAATATGTCGCCTTGGGTTATTTCTTTGGTTCTTAAAAATATGATTCTTTTGAAATCCCAGATGATGTGAACCTCCTGACTTACATATTGACCTCCCCTTCGAGGAGGTTTCCCATGGAATGATAGATTGGGGGTCTTATCCCAACCTTTGTTCCCCAATAATTCTTCCTCGACTATAATTGCTTGTTGCACTACCTCATGCAACATAGTAGGCCTCAAACTATGCACCTTTTCCTTTATAATAGGATTCAACCCATACAAAAACTTGTTTACCTTGAGGGCTTCAGTATTTATATGGGTAGCATGCCTAAGCAACTCCATGAATCATGCTTCATATTCAAGGATTTTCTTAGTTCCTTGCTTAAGATCATGGAACTCGTTCAATTTCCTTTCCAAGTATTCAACGGAAAGGTACTTTGCTCGAAATTCCTCTTCAAATCTTTCCCATGTCAAGGTAGACATGGACTATCCCAATTGGGATTCTGAGTTCCTCCACCATAATAGTTCAATCTCCTTAAGTTGGTATATAGCCAAATTTTCCTTTTGGTTGCTAGAATGGTTCCGCCACTCAAAACATAGGCGCATGTTTTCCAACCAAGCTTTTGCTACCTCCCCTTTTCTAGTACCCTTAAAGATAGGAAGCTTAACTTTTTCCAACTCTCTATGTACATCTCCATCAGATGGTATTTCTTGCCTCTCTGCTTGAGATGATGAACCAGGAACTGAAGGATTTCCCCCAACACTACTAATCAAGACTTCAGTCATCTTTTGGAAAGATACAATCATATCCCTTACTTCCCTGATGGATATTTTCTCAGATTCTTTTTCTTGGGGAGGTGGAGATGAGACTTCCTTCCTCCTCCTTGATGTTCTCTCCATGATGATTTAACCTAACCAAGGAAAAAATAAGGTAAGTAAATAAATATTAGCAAGCAAGCCCTAGGTACTAGAGTTTTAGCCTGGCTCTGATACCATATGGAAGGTCCCACCTTACCAACTATCAGTATTATACTAAGGCGGAATCAAAGTGCGATATTATTTTATTTTAAGTTTAAGTTTTTAAGACGTAAAAGTTAATGCAAGGTCATATGTCTATATTTTTAGTTTTATTTTTATTGGTATGCTTTACACTACACACTAATTTCTACTAACTAACTAACCATGGTAATATTAAACTTCTCATTAAATCTACAGGGTCATGGTTCGTCAAGATCCAAACTCACAACCATAAGTCTTAAAATCATATTTAAAGGATAGAGTCTTTAGTGGGATAAATAATATCAATCATTACAAACCACAATTTCCAATAAGCTAGTTGTTCATTCTATTGCAATTAAAAGTGTTTAAGAGTGACTAATTTGATTTTGTTCTAAATAATATGCCTATGAATTCTTTGGTAAAACAAAGGAAATAAAATCAAGATAATTCAACTTCTAAAGGAGTGGTTTCCAATGATTATGAATTCATATGTGAGCTAACAATTACAACAATTTATCTACCCAATTTGAATTCCATAGATTTTTAATTCAATGGAATCATCATGCTTATTCATTGAGATATTTCCAAAAACACCTTGGTTGCAAATCCTAAATTCACTTAGCCATATTTATAGACAATTCATAGATGTAATTAGCTACAAGCATTGAAGCATTATGTCAAACAGTTTGCAAGCATGAAATGTACAGCCATTGAGGCATTTTCTCAAACACTTACAACCATAACCCTTAAGGCAATTTCACCACAATTAACTAACATGAACCTAAGATTACATAACTTATTTTTCATTGCCAATAATGCCAATAAGTGAACCTAATACATCAGTAGAACTATCATCCATCTTCATTGCTGCATATGCAAAACTTTAGGCATATAAATGACTATAAAGATTTAAGGAATTTTACAAATAGCTCGCAACGATGTAGCTACAGCCATTGGAGAATTTTGAACAAGGGTTAGCAGTCATAAAACAAGATGCTAACTATTAAACTATCAAACAAGCAGACACAAGTTATTTAAACTATAATTGTATTAACCATTGAGACTTTAAAACAAGAATTCCAAGTTTATATAACAGGTTGGTTTCATAAATAGAGATTACCAGGTAAGTCACATCTAAAAGAAAAAAAAATACAGTGAAACAAACCACCAAGCAACAACAACGAATCTGTAAAATATAACAGCGTAGATAACTAGATTTGGAAACTCTATTTTTTGAAATCAAAGTTGGGGTGACATGGCCAAAAGTCACAGATACCCCAAGAAGTTAAAATGAATCGAAACATAAATGCCCAGAAACGTGATTCTTTAAAACCACAACAAAAAAACAAATTCCTACTATCTCATTTATCAATTTTGCAAACATATAATGTGCAAACTTATCTACAGTTGTAAAAAGATAAGGAAAACCAAATTTATGCTATAAATATATTTTCATATACTCATGGCATCATGAATGCTTCAGCCATTAAAACATGATGTCAATCAACTTGCAATGAAACTGTAAAAAAAAAATAAACAAACAAACAAAACAACAAACAAACAAACAAACTTACATAAAATAATCTATATTTATTGCAAAATTCCTTCAACATTTAGTGTGCAACATTTGATATACATCTAAGTTTCAGTCAACAAATAAATAAGCAAAAACCATGGAATGAACTACAAAAAAAACACAATATAATGTTGTCAACATACCTAACAGTGAATTTATACAACTCAAAAAGGTGGGAGTATGCTCCAGCTCCAATATCCTTACCAACTCATTGTGAACCACCTAGTTTTCCTCCCAACCATATCTAGGAAGAACTTCTCCCCCTGGAACCCCCGAGCTACAAAATCTCACAAGCAATAGTAAAAGACAGCAGTAGAGAGATTTGCAAGGCAAATTAAGGAAGCAAATTTTCACTTCCTCTCAATACCACTCATGGCCAACCTCAATAGCTAGAGATCTCAGGATTTTAGTCAGAATTTCATAATTATTTTGGAAGCAATAGGCTACTCTCCATATCTCTCCCTCTCACCATTTTCCTCAAGTATCTTCCACTCTTGGCATCATAATCTCCCCCAAGTGAGAATACACAAGACTCATATATAGGAGGAGCAACCAATTCTTGTCATAAAGGAGGAGTAATGTGCATGCATTGGATTCCATTTAGAGGAGTGTAACTTATGCCATTAAGGAGAGGTATGCATGCCTTAGTTCAGGAGTGTGTAACATATGCATGAAAGAGAGCGTAAGAGGAATATTTTATGACATACTTTTAATGAGTGAAAAGGAATATGTCATTCTTTGATGAGTGCGTAAAATATAGTGTAATGTATTATTTAAAAGAGAGAGAGAGAGTTACATAGAGCCATGAGAGTCATGAAGGAGATGTGTGAATTGATTGAGGAGATAAAGTTGACTTGTAATTCCTTTTTAATAATAATATCATAGTCTCATAAAAGATAATAATAATATTAATAATATTGAGGATTCAATCAAATTGAAGTATTAGGATTGATTAATGATAAGTTAAGTCCTTTTTATTCAGCTCCGCTTGATTACCAATTTATGCAAGGTGATTTATTATTTTTGGAAAGTCCTGCTTAAGATGTTGGACATGACTTTCTGTTTTTAGAAAGGCATTCGAGAATTGTGAGAATGAAATTTTATTTTAGGAAATTCATCCATGAGTGGTATTTTCTTCTCGAGAATAGGGATTTCGCACCCCTATTTCATGCATCTCTGTGCCTTAGTAGATTGAGGACTCTGCGCCCTGATCTACTCCAAAGATCCAAGATTCCACAACTTGATCTTTTAAATATTCAGGACTCCGCACCCTAAATATACAAGACTCCACGTCTTTATCTTTCTTGGATTTAGGACTCCACCCCCTAATTTCCATGCCCTCTCATCTACTATTCTTTGAAACTTTGTGTTTCTCCTTATGATATTGTTTGTGAGCTTTTACCCATCTGATGGTTCATTGGTAAGGCATTGTTCAAAGACCTACACACATTACAATCTCATAGATCAAAGGAATCAAATGAATTTCATAATGAAATTAACTTAATCACATTTTACCGAGAAGGATGCATGACTTCCACAGTCATTTTGAAGAAATGAGTTCCACAATCATTCATAATTGAACATCCTTGTTGGAAAATGACCAGGTACCCTACCACATCCTGCTTAGTACAATATTAGACATATACAATCAGACAAATCATGTATCATCCATAAATCAATTAACCATCTATTCCACATAACCATGAGCATCCATGGGTCTATGTGTCTCAATCTTGGATCACCATCCATGTCATACACCTACTTCATAAATCAGATGCAAAAAAAGAAACATATGTATAACATTTACTTTATCAAAACCATTTAATATAGATAATGAAAGATACCACACATAAGAGGAAATATAACTATATAAAACGTTGTTCCCCAATCGAGTGATCAATCTACCATACATAAACATAAAAGGAAATATAATTATGTATATAAAACATTATTACTCAATCAAGTGATCAATCTGTCATATATATAACTCATAAAAAATCACCCTTGATAGGAGTGAAAAAACATTTTTTGGGCTATTCTAAGTCCTCTTGAATCTTTGAGTGTCTCTTGAACCACCTGGATCATTTCTACCTACTCAAGAGATTTTAGTCCACAAAAAGCATGAACATAATATGCAAATTTTGTGTACATTTTTGCGCCACAAGTGTCCTGACAAATCACCCTTCCTTCTCCTTCACCTTTACTCTTTGGGTCCATAAGCGATCAGACGACACCTGTGCCCTCTACAAACCTGTAGTACATATTTGCAAATTACATGACCAATAATGACCCAAACATCCCCATACTTGCCAAGAGTTTATAAGGCACACTCTTTGGTCAAGTTTACATCATAATAGAAATCAACAACCCAACTATCAATAAAATTCCAAAACATCATTGTTGCTTTAACAAGGGATGGAAAACACATCATCACTTTTAAAATTTCAATTGCAACACATGATTTACAAAATGCAGCCGTGACAAGCTACCATATCTAGTAAAATCATCATTTACTTAACAAAGTGAACTAATAGGAATGTGGCAGATTTTCTTGTTGAACATCTTCACCATTGGTTTCTGCATGGGTGCTTTGTCCTTAAGACGTGGCTTTTTGATGACCACCTTTTTTGCAATGACTACAAAAAGTCTTCTTCCTTCAGACCTACTTAACCTACTTCCTTCCCTAATGTGGAGAAGGCCTTTCATGCCTCATCCTCTTTCTTGTTGCCATTCTCTTCCAGCACTCAACAATCACATGGTTATGTAAACCATAAAAACCATAAGTCTTTCTATGCCATGAATTATGCTCATCATTAACATGCTTGTAATAAAAATGAACTCTAAAATATTAAGACTTGTTATACCTCTCTTGACTGTCTCCGATTCGATTCTGACGACGAGATCTTGCTTTAGCTCTCCCTTTGTAAAGTGCTCTGTCATGGGAGGATGGTGATGTGTTCCCATCATTCTCTTTCCTTGACGATTTCAACAATGTCTTGGAAGCTTCTAACACCTTTGAGCACTCTCCTTCAATGTGTGCTAAACCTACGAATCAAGGTCTTTGTACCGTCTTCAATGGTTGAGTCATCCCTCGGCCATTAACACCAATTCGTCCTCCTTTATACCCCATCTTGGTAAGGAGTCACATGCCAATTCCTGAAATGGGTACCTCCACATTTCCAACAGAAATAATGTCATGTGAAAATGAAACTGAAGAATGATCAACATTGTTTACCTCAATTGTCAATTCTGAAACAGGTGATGATGGCTTAGCTAAGCCTTCGTTGCGCTTCAACCCTTCCAAGGCCTCTTCCATGGCTCGTAGTTGAAGTTGCAGTCTCTGCTTCTCCTCTTTTCCTTCTCATAGAAGTCTCCTCAATTCAACATTATTTGCTTGAATACTCTCATTGATCTCCGCATTTGAATGATGAGAAGACGATGAAGAAGATGAATGTAAACTCGAGGGGATAGATGGAGCATTCTGCTCTTTCTTTCTCTCGTTCCTCTCTTGTCATCTCCTCCTCATAAGCTACATACATTATGTCCACCATTTTTTACATCCTGAGGAAGGCCTCGTACATATATTTTTCATCCTCCATTTTCTTTCTTGTTGCACGTTCAATCACGCAATTCACATCAGCGAGAAGACCTCTCTGATACCAAACTTGATCCATATCTCTTCAGCTACCAAAATTAACCAAGACCTTTTACTTTTGTGATGTTAGCAAAATTACATATGAAAGAGTATTGAACAACCACATTTGCATGATTTAAGGAAGATAAAACATAACAACAACCATCAAATCAATTAACACAAACACATTGGTAACAGATTTCACCTAGTGTCGGTTACGTCTCCGGACCCTGGTGTCAAGAGTGGGGAGGTTGCTTCATTAAATGTTGCAAATGATGATGATGTACATGGCATATTGTTTGTCATTACAAGGGTGAATACCCTCAACCAGAGTGGCATGTCTATCCGTGAGACGTTCTCTCTACAAGAACTCTCACTCAAATGGGCCTTCCTTCAACATGACAAGCTAATGAAATCTCACATAATGTGGCAACAAGTATCCCTAAACATAATAGTAATCGGAGATCTCAAAAATATAAACATCATCTCAACAAATCAAGAAGAAAGACATGACATAACTACATCATATACCTCCACGCCTGAAGATGGCCAAAAACTGTAAAGCTCAGCTACATAAATGGGTTGCACCACTGAATTCCTGGTGATGAGTGGTGTAAAATTGATTGTAAACTTGTCCAATTCTGACACCGTCAAATTTTGGACCCTTAGGAATCTTGAAGATTCCCCTCATGATTCTTTCCTAAAAATGGTTCAGAAATCCATTGCTCGAATAAATATTTTGAGCACACCACTGCGCTCCCTATGAAATTCTAAGAAAAATGACTATAAAATCGGCATCATTTCGACACTGGAAAAAATTAGCCTCAAAGGGAATCTTTTAGATTCCACAAGATTCTTCAAAGATTTTGCATTGTTGGGCACCTATATTTTTGCGGCTCATATCGATATTCTGACTACACAGTGGGACTCCCAGCTAGAAAACGTGCAAAAATGACTATAAACTTGATAGCATTTTGTCACTGAAAAAATTTACCTCCCAAGGAATCTTTTCGGCATCAATTAATTCCTTAGTTCATGGTTCTGCCAGTTTGAGGTTCCTCTTGCTCAGAGTTTCATTGCTTGCCCGTGCTCCTACAATCCGCCTCTACTCCCCTGTGCAAATGAAATGGTGAAGGTTAAATAGTTTTTCTGGGTGGAGCCACCAAGAACTGAGCATGTGGCTCGTTGTTGGCTGAGCCGACTAGGTCAACGGAGGTCAGGGTTTGAATCCCCTGCCTAACCAAAATGGTCGATTTTTTTATATAAATTTCAAGCGACAGTTGGTGCGCGGTTGATCTCGGTAACTAATTCTCTAGTCCGTTGTTGAGATTGGTTGTATATCATTTCCAGTTTCATCGCTTTTGTTTGATAGTTGTGAGACTACCCGGTGGGGGCCAACCACGTGGGTCGAGTGGTTCGAGCTCGTCGGTCTCGACATATATTTTTTATATGATGTATGTTTGGTGGGTGAGGTCTACACCACATAGCCCCAACACAACCCATTGTTAATACAATGTCTTATGCAGAGCGGGGGTGATAGCCTACCCCCCATATATAATATATATATATATATATATATATATATATATATATATTATATATATATATATATATATATATATATATGATAGATAGAGATATAAATATAATTGTGTCTATTGGGATGAAGAGAGGTGATTGAAGAGAGATTAGGTGTCGACTTTGGCTGCTTTTGGGGTCATTATTCAAATTATGTGTGTTCGAGAGATCGCTCGCTTTGAGAGCGAAGTGCAGATGAGGTGAGTGAGAGAGAGAGAGAGAGAGGAGAGAGGAGAGAGAGAGGGAGAGAGCGAGAGAGAGGAGAGAGAGAGAGAGAGAGAGAGAGAGGGAGGGAGAGAGAGAGAGAGAGAGTAATTGTGCCATTTGGCTGAAACTAGGGGTCATTAAACAAATTAGGTGTTCGACAAATTCACTCACTTTTGGGAGCCAAGTCCCATGCCTTAGACTCGATCAATTTGTAGGCTCCTTAAACATGGCCCACTTGTCCACTTTGACCAGCCATATCTTCTTCATATGAACTCAGATTGGAGTGTTGTTCGCACTATTGGAATCAGAATGATGAGTAATTAGATCTAGTCCTGGTTCGGAGAAATTCAAGGACTTTGGTTTTTGGGCTATTCTGAGTCCTCTTGAATCTCTTACCATCTTTGGAGCCACCTGGATCATCATTAGACATAATGCTACAACTATCACCTACTTACACTCAAGTATATATCAATTTCCTCAACACATGGGTGTCAATAAAATCATATTAAAACAAGATCATTTGAACACATACTCATATTATGCAATTAATCAAACATTCAAACAACTTGTAAACATACCATGTTAAATAAATCAACTAGTTGACATAATCAAGCATTCAAGCACAAAGTAGACGACATAAGCAAGCTCATACCTTAATGCATCTCACGGGAGGCTATCTTGTTAGCACAATCAATCTAGTTAGCATGATATAACTTCACAACACATTAGCTCTTATATAAATAAGATCATGGTATCCATAACAATAACTAACTAACATGTTCACTTCATAGGCTCATAAACATTTGTCGTTCATGCATAACAACCACTTATGTACAATCAATCTAGATTAGTACAACACAATGTCACAAATAAGTCGACTCATACCTGAATGTCATAACCCTAACCATCTACGTAGGCCAATACAATTTATCATGATACATATAACATCAGGATATTAATGCTATAACCATAATCATCAAGTTACTATCATATAACAACAACAAGTTACCTATAACATACTCATCAACAATATATAACATAATCATCCATTTATCTAACCTAAAACAACAATAGCAACACATACAACCACATGCATTCATGACTATTTGACACCTGTGCATATGACTACACTAATCAACTAACATCTATCATGTATGTAACCATAACAACAATAAAATGACAAGTATATAGGTAACCCTAATGCTTATAACAAAGATTAACCAACATACCTGCTTGCCCACCATACAAACTTGTATCTTGATCTGATCTTACCCTAAAGTCCATTGTTGCAACTTCACTTTAATGATCTACATCTCCTACTCTATCTCAGCCAACACATCAGCATCATAACAACCAACAACATCATGATGACCTAAAATGCATACAATGACCTCAGATTGCATGTTTGACCTACTATACATGCATATCTATAACCATGGCAATGCATGCATAATAACATATGGACATTGACACACATAACAAATGCATATACAACTAAGATGCATTCAGGACTAAATCATTCCAACAACAACATCATCAACCTTCACATGGATACATTATAACAACCATGATCAATGCCATGCAAATGCAAAAATCACGTGGACTACAAGCATAAGGAACACATATGCAACCAACCTGAATGCATGACCAACACACCACCCATCCAGTCCGATGAGTGAACCATGCTTTGATACCACTCTATAACACCCTTCTCCCACATCTATCCAAGTAACCAGCCAACTGGGGTAAACATGTGACGAGAGGCTACTATGATGGGATTCAACCTCCTAGATGACCTTAAGGAAGTGGAATCGATGGAAACGCACCATACAAACCTTCCACACCAGCAATAGGACATCCAAGAACCATCCCAACATCTCAGGTAACTATTCCTTGAGTCTTACTGAGTTTTTAGACCAATTAATCCCTGGACACTCCCATGATATGGGCATGCATGCGTCCAGAAGGCTCTGGACGCTCCCACATCATGGTATGCCAGCATCCAGGGACTATTTTACTCAGTATTGTGCTAGCATCCCCGGGATTTGAGCCACTTTTTTAGGCCCAAAGCCCAGTTCACTGCCCAGAACTAAATGACACCTTCTTAACATAAAGATAATAAGGGAATGATGGTACAAATGCAATTACTTGAACAAGAGTTTGATTGAACCCCTACTATCCATGATAGGAATTTCGTCAAAAATATCACAAATATGTAATCTACAGGTGTAAACAACAAATTTAAGCATAGGGGTCTCATACTTATCTGAAAATCACTAAGAAACATAGTTCCCTTATGTCATTATCTGCATTATCATCTATTAGGTCATAGATACATTATTCATTCATTCACATATCAAAACACGAGGAGAGTCATACATCATCCCTATCATAAAACATGCTTATAACCAACATAATAACCACATAAATACCAATGATACATCAGTCGTATAATCCACATATAAACCAACACATTTATACATAATATATCAAGGAGATAACCACCTATTAATGAATGCAAAAGCCAACTCACGATGGGACTACCACATTCCACCCGAACATAGAATGACTGAGCCAATTCTCTCTTCATCCATTCACCCCCGTGTCATATGCCAAGCATGAATGTGGGACTCAAACCAAAAGAACCAACCAGGGCATCCCGAGGCTAAACCACCTTACCTTCATCAATACAAACTAGGCTTTACCGTAATCCATCCCGAATCACTAGGCCAACACAATAAACATGTAATAACAGGCTTTACCACGATCTCCACCAAATCACTAGGCCAAAACAAGCATGGATGCCACCATATTTCTCCACCTACACTGTGAGAAATTTTCCTATCTCCCAGTCTCTCAAGCTTTACCTCAATCCACACTAGATCACTAGGCCCTAAATCGAGACCCACTCTCCAGGATTTACCACATATCCCATCCTGGAATTACTAGGCCTGATGGAGAGCACCCACCTCTAGTATTTACCATATATCCCGCCATTCATCAGTCGAGAATTCCTAGGCCCACTGAGGCACACAATACCTAGCTTTATAACAACCTACAATCTAGTTCAGGGGTCACTAGACCAGTGGTTGTAGCACAATCCGCAGTCTAATCCAGGGATCACTATGCCATGTGTTATCTCTTTCATAGATCCACCTCACTCAGCTTTGACTCCATCCAACAATCCAACTCAACCAAAACATGAGAACCCCATCACACCATGGCTATTCGAAAATGAAAAGGCTACGCTAAAAAATCATTGTCACACCTGGAAAAACCCATGCCATAACAACAAAAACAACATGCAATACCATGCATGCCAAATCTAGCAAGGAAATCACACATGCAAACCGATACCTGAAAAGATTCCTACTGTAGCTACTTGATCCTACTCTTCCTTGCTTGAGTTATGCTTCCTCTTTGCCTCATTTTCCTTTCTTGATACAATGAGAAAAATATTGCCAACTGATCCTCATAAGCCTTTTTATTAATGAGGCCCCTATTTTCTTCAATTCTCCATTATTTTCCTTCAATTTCCTCCTCACATGCAACCTGTGACCTTTCATCTTTCTTTTCTCCTAATTTTCATTATTTTCATAAATAAATGTGCCAAAATATCACTTTGCCTTTCCAAATGCCTTAGCCATTGCCTTTGCCAATTTCCTTAGCCATAATAAACTGAATGAGCACCTACTAGGAAGTTTTGCCCAACATTCAACTTGGAATATGTGTCTTGTGACCGTGGTCTTATATTTTTATCTTTACATGGATTTTTAACCAGGGTTGTTACATTCTTACCCTGCAAGATCCTTTGTTCTTCATTATCATCCAAACACTCAGCAGCTTTGTCATAACAGTCTAGGTTAGTCTTGTGAAGATATATCCAATCCATACCGAAAAGCATATTATATGATCCCATTGGAAGTACATTCAGATGTGTTGATGTAGGCATACAATTCAACTCAAATGCACAAGCTCTTACCCAGTGTTGAACTCTCTTCTTTGTACTTGTAGCCAACTGCACTAACCAAGACTCTGCATGCACTTCTTTATTCAAACCACACTCATCCATCAGGTTAGGATTAACATAACTATAATTAGATCGAGGGTCAATCAAAATAGAAACAACTTGATCACAAAGCTTACCCTCCATCTCGATAATAGACGCTTGGTGATCTGCCTACCTATTATCCATCGCTGCAGAAATCCAAGGAATAATTTGTCCAACATCCCCCATTATTTGTGCCTCCTAAGCACTATAGATCTGCAGTCTACCACCTTGATGTTATGGAAAATCTCTCCTACAATGCTCTCCACCACAAGTCCAACACTGTAAAGGTTTTCTATCATCACCCTTGTTCTAGTCTTCAGATCAAAATCCATGCCCTCAGTGAGATGCATTTAACTTCTTAGGCAACGTTTCATTCTCTTTCTTACATGTGTCCTAAGGCCTTATTCACTTCTTATCCCAATTTCCTTTATTCTTATCATTACCGTTCCAATCCTGCTTAGTCTCAAATATGCACTTTGATTTCTCATAACAATTCTTTAGCTTCTGGATGGCCTCCTTTAATGATGTAGCCTCATCAAACTCAATCTTGTCCTTGAGCCAACAACCCACTGATGAATCTTTGAATCTTGGCCTTCTCCTCCTCGAGGTAAGGATTTGTATCTCAGTAACTCCAAAAATCTGCTAGCCTACTCCTTATCGGTCAAAGAATTCATCTTCAACTCATATAATTCCTTTGGCCTATCATCATATTATCTCTCTAGTCGACACTTCTTCTTGAATAGTCTCTCGAATTCATTCCAAGTCAACTCCTCTTCCTAAATAGGCCTAACATTCTTTACATCTTCCCACAAAATATCTACTTTACCCTTAAGACTGAATGTATCTATTCTAGCCTTCATGTTTGCTAAGTAATCATGGAACCTGAATAACTTATTCATCCCAAGCAACCATGATTCGACATCTTGTGACTTCTTCATTTCTCCATCAAATGTAGGTGCCTTTGCTTTCTTGAACTCATCCCGCAAATATCCCCTGTCACTCCTCATGTAAGGATGATAGCGATGATGACCATGATACCTGTCTGAACCAAAACTAGAGTAAAGCCCATGCCCACTTACTCATCTATTAGGTGTATCTAAGAATCTGCCATATCTATCCAACCTATGTCGACCATGTGACTTGCTACCATATGCTCCATTATTCCTATCCACCTATCCATGATTGATTCTAAGAATTCATTGTCTCTACAAATCTGACAAGCTCTGAAGAATCACTGTATTGACTTCTGCTTGCTTCCCCTGTGCCCTAGCAAGTCTCTCTTATGATTGAATGATTCAGTCATTATCTTCTCTACAGCTCATTATTTTTTCCTTCAAACTTCTCGAAGTGTCTGCTATGTGAGGGGAGTACTCATCACCATGTTTCCCATTTGATCTATAGGGATAATCTCGTGAACTATAGTCAACCATCTTGCTAGTCATCTTTGTTCTTCTCTTCCTGCAAGGTATATCAGGTCAGCTAAACCAAATCATAAAAAAACCAACGTACCTCAATGTAGTTCAGGGGAGGATATCTCATTTGCAAGATCAACAAGATTAGCACAATTACATGTATAATCATAATCATCACAGTATATAGACAACATCTCAATCATCATTCAGTTACCATGAATGATGCCATAACTACAATACCAACCAGGCACAATGAATGCATAAGAACATATGTACGACACACATGCATACACGATACATACAAACACTAACATGGATTCATGATGAACATGTTCCGACAACAACACCATTAACTTTTGCATGAAATTACAACAACAACCATGACCAACACCATGCATACACAACAAGAACATGAACCACAAGCATGAGGAATATATGCAACCGAAATCTACATATGACAACACATTCATCCAAGGAGAACGGAAGCCAGACATCACCTAATGAGAATAGAACCATGCTATGATACTACTCTGTAATACCCTCCTCCCACATTTACCCAAGCTAACCGATCCACTGGGGTAAACATGTGATGAAGAGTTATTATGATATGATTCAACTCCCCATGTATAGTTAAGGAAGTGGAACCAACATGACAAGACCAAACTAACCTTCCTCAGAAGCTACAAGACCTTCAGGAGCCAACCAACACCTTCAGGTGTCCAACCCCTTAGAGAACTTGCTTTTTCACTACTCTATAGCCTCATTCACTCCCATGACAAGGCATGCATGCAACTGGGGCCCTCTAGTTACTCCCATAGTAAGGCATCCATGCGACTGTGGCCTTTTTTAGGTAGTTCTATGCCAGCGACCCTGGATTATGTGCCACTTTTTCAGGGCCAAGACTCAAGCCACTATCCAAAACTCCATGAAACTTCCTAAAATGACAAATATCATCGAAACAAGGGTACTAATGCAAACACTTGAACAAGGACTTGAGCTGACCCCTACTAGCCATGATAGGCATTTCATCAAACATATCACAAACATGTAATCTACAAGTCACAACAACATATATGAGCACACGGGTCTCATACTTATTTGAGAATCGTCAAAGAGGATTGATATCTCTTCACAATAGCTGCATTCTTATCTATTAGGTCATTCATTCATTAACATTTCATATACTAACCAAAACATTATGAGAGCCATACATCACAACTTTCATAAACATGCTTATAACTAGCAAATAACCAGAGATATATCAACGAGGAAACAATTGTTAAATCCACATAATATCAAGCACATTTTATCATGAAAATACCAAAGAAAAGGGGATTTTATTAGCATATGAAAATCCAACCAAGTCAGTGACTTTCACATACCACCCCACCATAGATTGGGCTTAACCAACTCTCTCTTTCAGCCAATTACCCCAGTGCTATATTCCAAGTATGAATGTGGGATCTCACGAAACAAATCAAACAAAACCAAACCAAGGCTTCCAAGGGCCAAACCACCTCAACCCTCAACCAGTGAATCCACCTCATGGTCGGACATCACTAACCATCACCAGATCAGTCTCTACCCAAGTTGTCCAGGGTTCCAGAGCATTTGTTCAAACCAAGGCTTCCATGACAAGTAAATCAACCCACAGTTGTTATCGGGCTCCAGAGCATTTGTTCGAATGAAGGCTTCCATGACTAGTAACTGAACCCACAACTGTTGTCGAGCTCTAGAGCATTTGTCCAATCAGGGCTTCCAGGACTAGTAACTCAACCCACCAAGGGATCTAGAGAATTTTTCCAACCAAGGCTTCTAGGACTAGTAACTCAACCCAAGTTGTACAGGGATTCCAGAGCATTTGTCCAACCAAGGCTCTAAGAACTAGTAACTCGACCCACAACCAAAATGAACATGAGAACCAACCAGAAAACAACAGAAAAGAAACCCACAACACCATGGATATGCAAGAAATGATCAGGCTAGGCAAAACCATTGTCAACCCAGACAAACCTCCATGCCAATGATAGATAATAACCAAGAAACCACATGCATGTGCCATGCATGCCAAAACGAGCAAGGAAATCATACATGGAACTCAGTTTGCAAGTAAAACCCGTTGTAGTTGTTGATCCCGATGTCCTCTTGTGATTTCTTTCTCTTCCTTTTCCTTCTTGCTCCAAATCCAAAGTATGCCACACTCCTCCATGAGTGCTCCAAGAAACTCTAAGTGTCCAAGAGTGCGAGAGAGAGAGAATAGAGAGAGAGAGCTCCAAGCTAAAATTGACAAAATTCTATCAACTAATCCTCACAAGCCTTTTTATTAATGGGGCCTCTGTTTTCTTCAATTTTCCATTATTTTCCTCCTCACATGCAACTTGTGACCTTTCACCTTCCTTTTCTCCTATTTCCATTATTTACATAAATAAAATTCCAATAAATGTCTCATGCCTTTCCAAAGTCTTTGCCATTGCCTTTACCAATTTCCATAGCCATCAATTAATCACAAGTGATCCCCCATCACTATGTTTTTTCCCAACATGCAGCTTGGAATACGTGTCCCATGACTTTGGTTATTATTTCGCCTTTATTAACTTTATTACATGGATTTTTAACGAGGGTTGTTACATGCACCCAAATCTAGTTTGCAACATTGACTATCATACAAGTATTTAAACTTAGGTGTAGATCTTGTTTTGGAGTGGAAAGAATACATCACAACATTAAAACAAATCCCATGTTACACTCACAAATAATGAGGCCACTCTTATATGGGCTAATAATCCCCATGGTTCATACTCCCCAAATTATGGATATCTTAGCTTAGCTCAACGAGAAGTCCCTCTAGAGTGACCATGGTGGGGGGGAATCTTCAGAAGCTCATGTGCTCTCCAAAAGACAAACTTTTTATGTGGCTTCTTTTTCAAAGAAAAGCTCAAACTTGGGATATTCTCCATAAAAGATCATTTTCAAGACTAGGTAGTTGTTCCCAATGTATCGACATATGAAACAATCCCATCTATTCATATCGTGTCCTTTTATTCATATCGTATTTTATGAAATAAAGAATCGAGAAGGTCCCTCATATCTTGGCCAATGATCTAATATTGAATACTATCTTAAAAACTATCAATCCACAAGATGAAATTCCCTCAGTAAGGTTCTCCCCCTGGTGTTGTCTTGGGGTATATTGTTTGATAGGAATCAAGCAATATTTGAAAACCAGAGTCCCTCCTACCTCAAAATAGCTTCACATAACTTGGCTACGCAAATTCCTTAATTGTAAACAAAAATCTAATCCTTCTGAGTTATCATTGAACATTTAGATTAAACAAGATTTCCCTTGGGCTTTTTTTGATGGTGTCGCTTAATCTAATCCCTCCTCGAGTGGCCCAAGGGGCATCATCTACATGGACGATTCACATTGCTTCTCTTTATCTGCAAACATTGGACCAACCACAAATAATTATTCTGAGTTGTTTGCTCTATATCTCACTATTAAACTTTTTATCCAATTGAGGATACACTCTCTTTATGTGTGTGTGTGTGTGTGTGTGAATTCACAATCAGTCATTGTCAGGTAAACTTGATTGACTTATTGAAAGTGTCAAAGTTACTTGGTCAATAATGGTGGTTTTCAGTAAATAATTTTTGTTGTCTATGGTTTCATGTTCATTGATTGCATAAATGAATCCTCTAAGGGTTGTATTTCTTGTATGTAGGCATAAAGAAAACCCATGCCAAGCCCCCCGCATAAAATATATTTATCTCAAGGGTGAACACAAAGTGTTTGACAATTTGCAAATTTTTAGTGGTGAAATAGGTGACTTGTGGAGGAGCGAGTTGTTGGTTGTGTTTTGTAAACAACAACAATTATAAAATATATATTATTATGATGGAATTGAAATTTTTTACATGTAAATGGGCATATTGTTGTCTAGTAAGGCATCCTTACCCTAGGGAAATTACCAATAAAGTATGGAGTTATACCTAGGTGATAAGAGGCATGCCAAATTATCAAATACCTTGGATATAAACTTTGAGGGGGCTAGTGCTTGAAGGCTAGCAATTTCGATTCACTTGGTTGGCTTGGTCATATTTGGTCAAGGGAAACCTAAGTCAAGTTTTAAGCGGGAGTTGTTAGGTAAACTTGAATTATTGACAGAGTTAAAGTTACTTGGTCAACAATGGTGCTTATGGGCACATGGTTTTGTGCCCAATGATTGCATATAATGAAGCCTTTAAAAGGCTTGGGGAGGTTTCATTGTAATGTGCCAAGGAGGTTAGCAATGAAATCTCACTTGGCCAACTTAGCTCAATTTTCGCCAAGGGACTCATAGAATTTTGTTAGCTAGTTTTTTTCTTGTATTGAGGTTTTTCCAATATAAACATTGTGTTTATGATTTGTGATTTGTTGCTCATTATTTTTAATATTTTCTCGATAAATTTATATTTCTCTTTAGTGATTTTAACCGTCATAAATTGGATGAATGCTCATGCCTGCTTAAGGACTTACTTGCTTGTACCTCTTTATCAAAAGATTATTCAAAGCATTCCCATTTTTTCTTAGATTGCTTTTGACCATATATATAGGACAAGGAACAAACTTGTAGACATGCTCTCTAGAGTTGCTCTAGTATTAGACAAAGAAACATGAAAGATCACAGAAGAGATCGGAGGTCAATGCTTAGAATTTTTTCTTGATCCTTGGAGATAAAAGAGAGTTTCTTTTTAGTCATTGTTCTTAAATTATCTAAATAGCCAATGATGATACAACGTGTTTTATTTTTTGGTTTATTTGGTAAAGCACACAGTGCTACTTTGGTTCGAGATACATGAAATTTCGTGTGGGTAGTTATAATGCTTTTATTTTTTTATTTTTGTTTCAAGCAATAGGCCATAGGGATGCCCTTAGGCATATGGTGGTGTAAGTTTTGTTTTATCATGTTTTTTCCTCGAAAAATATTTTTTAACAACATTCATGGAATACAATAATGCAAAAAAAATCAAATTGTCTTTTATGTAACCCCCCCCCCCCCAATAAACATGGTAGAGTCCAAAGTTCATTGGTTATCTAGTAAGATGTCAAGGTGTTTGATTTTACCTCTTTTTCTCTACGTCCTCGACTTGATTCCCTTCCCCTCATTAATAGGGCTTGGGGATACAATGTTAGAAAATTATAT
The DNA here is from genome assembly GCA_000404065.3 of Pinus taeda. NCBI lineage: Eukaryota > Viridiplantae > Streptophyta > Pinopsida > Pinales > Pinaceae > Pinus > Pinus taeda. Next base: position 179,192 of record APFE031052129.1, read on the forward strand.
ATTACAGAGCAATGGAACACATAAAATATATTACAAAAATATAAACGCATAAAACAAGAGAGACACAGATATATGTGGTTCACCCAATTTGGGCTACGTCCACGGAGAAACAACCAATCCGTCCTTTTTATATTATCTAGCAAAATGAAGAGATACAACCTATAGCAGATCTATTGTAATTCCCTCTTCACTCTCACACAATATCCTCTCTCTTTCTCACTCAGAATGCAGATCTACATAGATGCAATACAATTCCCTCATATTTAGCAAGGGGTTGCCTTATAGGGAAAAAAAACCCTAAATTAAGCATAACTTCTACCGTTAGATCTCTGCCTAATGAACAACCTAGATTGACTACGAAATTACAACATTTTACAAGGCAAATTTACATCTATTTTTAGCTTCGGAGGCGCTGCCCCTGATCCCCCGCCAGAGGGGGGCCTCCCAAAGATCAAAGTCGCCCCCCCCCGAGACCCCCCTTGCAGCGTACATTTTACGGGTGGCGCTACCGCCACATTACGAACTGGGGTCCAATGTGGTGATACCTCTAAATGAAGAAGATAATCAAGCTCCACACCCAACATACAAGACTTTCTTTAAAACTTCTACACATGAAGGAAAGCCAAAGATTTCAAGGATATTTTCCATGTTTTCCTTCACTTTCTCCTTTTCTTTTTTAGACTCCTCATCTTCTAATTCTAGTTCCTTGTCTCAGGGAATTGTTGAACTTACCCCAAATAAGGTCCCATCCTTATTACATATAATTAAGATTTCTATTTCCTATTAAGCATTTATTACTGGACTAGATTTAAGATTTGAGTTAGTCTTTAGAGAACATGTCTTTACCATTTCCTCCTCTGCTCCCTCCTAAATTTTTAGAACTTCAAATTTGTTGTTGAAAGGATTGGATGAGCCAAGCCAAGTTATTTTTTAGGCTAAATCCCCTTAGACTACTATTTCTTGCATCTTCTTAATACTTGCTTGAATGATTCTTGCTTGTTATTACTCTAGGGAGTTGGAACCCACTTCAAAAGTTGTTGATTTTCTTGACTTATTAGTGAAATTCCCATACTCATGACAAGGGTTACACTTAAAAGGATTTTTCTTAGGACTATGGGCTTGAAGATGACTCAATTCCTCCATATCGAGTTGAATCACCTTTGATAAACCCTTTTTTAAATCCATTTTCACACAAATTTTGGTGCAGGAGTAAATGTTCCCTTTTGGTTAAACTCAGTCAATATAGTGCCCTAGCTTGTCTCTAAAAGATTAAAGAGAGCCTTCATCCCATGAGACAATGAGGAGATGTGGTAGCTTGAATCATATAGGGGCAGCATAAATTTCTATGTTTGGATCAATACCAAGAATTCAGTGGGAAAGGGACACACCCTTGGAGCCCTTGAAGTAGGGTCCAAATCTAAAAACTATGTCCATCTCCTCTTTACTGCTAAACATAGACAAATAATAACCTCTACCATAATAAACCCCGAAAAAATGTTGGAACATCCCATTTCTCTATGATACAATCCTAGATTACTCGAGGGCTAGGCAAAGGACTTGCGAACTTGCTTAATAAGCTTGGCTAATGTATTGGACAAAAATTCCATTTTGCCTTTGAAGACACAATGTTTAGGGATGGATTCTACCCTTTTAAGAAACCTGATTTTTGTTGGACAATTCTCACCAACAACTTTAGAATATTTGATCAGTAAAGGATAGGCTCCCTCTTCAGGATTGGATGGCACTTCCATGGTGAAGGAAAATGCACCAAGGCCATTGTTAGGGTTATTAAAGCTTGGATTTGATGGCTAGGTAGATCCTAATTCAAAATTTTGCTATGGTGGAAACAAAGCTTGGAAAAATGATTTAACTTAACCAAATGATCAAACTTGCTCCAACTTAGGCAAATTTCTCTGCCCTTCAATGTAATGACATGACATTTATAAGTGATTCAGACAACATCCACGGTAAATCCTAGCATAAAAGAAATCACCCTCTTACTCAAACTTCATCACTTCAACATGTAAAACTTACAAGTAAGAATGATTACGAGACTTTTTATTTTTTAACATATGATATAATAATAAATAATTTATTTTTTTTGGATTCAAGAAAAAAATAATATACTTATAATTTAAATTTGTCTAGAGGGTGTAATAATATTATGACAAAAATTTCAAGGAAAATCTTGGGGGGAGAAACTTAAGGGATGCTTTCCAACATTTATGGATGGCATACCTAACAAATCCATAAACATACATTAGTGTGCCTCACCTAAAGGGATTTGAAATAGGCACCTTGTAAACAACAAAACTAGCCAAATGCCTAGTAGCATTAACAACAACCAATTGAACTAAACCATTATATTATTTTTTGAAACGTTTATTTATTTATTTATTTTATTATTATTATTATTATTTTATGTGGTTCACGAACCTCAGAGATCAATGATCACTACATCCAAAAAATATTTGTATTAGTAAGATCCACCCTAAGGGATCACTTCCAACCAACTCAACCATGGAGCCTGACCTTGAGAGCATTAAGAGAATTGAACTCATGACCTCTCAATATCAAAGGTGATTTAACGACGGGCATTCAACCAATAGAGTTAACCCGTAGGGATTTATTTTTTGAAACTATTATTTTTATTTTAAGTATCATATTTTGGGAAAACCTCATAACGCTCCCCCTCATTTCGAAAATAGCACCTAAAGTAAACTCTAAATTTTTGAAAGCGCAACATTAAATAAATAATTTGTGAATAGTTCATAAATAGCTTATCAACAATAAACTTAATAACATTAGACATATAAAAAGTTTAAATCTCAAGAAAAATAACAATTTTTCTGTAACACCCTCCTCACACATCTACCCAAGCAACCCACCAGTCAGGGTAAACATGCGACGAGAGGCCACTATGATATGATTTGACCTCCTAAGTCACATTAAGGGAGTGGAACCAGAGGAAACAAACTATACGAACATCCAACATCATCAACAGAACCCTCAGAGGACAAGTCAGCCACTTAGGCAACATGTCCCTGGGTCCCACTATTGTTTTAAGTCTCTTGGGCCATAGTCGTTCTCATGCTATGGGAAAGGGATCAACCAACAACCTAAATTCGCTCTCACAGGTCTGCCTGCCAGTGATTGTGGACCAGAATTGCCAGTGTTGTGCCAACGACCCCGAGATTTAAGCCACTTTTCAGGCTCAGAGCCCAAGTCACTGCCCAGAATTGACCCATCTCTTCAAATAAGTAAAGTAACATGGAAAACACAGTACTAAAAGAAAAAACTTATTCAAGACCTTGATTGGAACCCTAATAGCCATGACAGGCATTTCGTCAAACATATTACAAATGTGTAATCTACAGGTGTAATTCACAGTTCTGAGCATAGGGGTCTCATACTTAGCTGAGAATTGCTAAGAACAATTGATGCCTCAACACATAAACTTCCATTCCATCCATTAGGTCATAGATACATGATCATTCAATTATAAGTAAAAACACGATGAGAGCCACATATGGTTGTTGTCATAAAACACATACATAACCAACCTAATAGCAACAGAAAATACTTATGAAAGTACAACCATATGGACCACATATAATTTATCAAAATACTCATATAAATACAAGGAGAAATAACCTCTCATTAATGATGCAAAATTCAAACTCGGGATGGGACTTCCATATTCCACCCAACCGTAGAATGGTTGAGCCAAATCTCTCTTCAACCATTCATCCCCATGCCATATTCCAATCATGAATGTGGGATCTTATAAAACACATCAATCCAAACTCATTCAGAGCTTCCAGAGGCCATCCACGTCAACCCATCAAATAGTGATTCCACCTCAAGGTCAGACATCACCAAACCATCATCAGACTGGTCTCTATGCCAGCCATCTAGTGCTCCAAAGCGTTTGTCCAACCAAGGCTCCAGGACTAGTAACTCAACCCACCAAGGGATCCAAAGCATTTTTCCAACCAAGGCTCTAGGTCTAGTAACTCAACCCAAGTTGATACAGGTCTCTAGAATGTTTGTCCAACCAAGGATCCAGGATTAGTAACTCAACCCAAGCTAAGGAACATGAGAACCAACCAAAAAAACAAGGAAAGTAACCCATAATCATCATCGCTATCGAGGAAATGGAAAGGCTAGGCAGTCCACTATCGATCTAGGAAATCCTCCATACCAATGAAATATCATAACCAAGAAACCACATGCATATGCCATGCATGCCAAAACTAGCGAAGAAATCATACATGTAACTCAATACCTGCAAGCAAATATGATGTAGTTGTTGATGTTGATGCCTTCTTGCGCTTTCCTGCTCTTCTTTTGCCTTCCTGCTCCAAGAATCCAAATATGCCACACAATCGAAGAGTCCTCCAAGAAAACTGTAAGTATCCAAGTGTATGAGAGAGAGAGAGAGAATAATGAGAGAGTTCCAACACTAAACTCACAAAATGTTACCAGTTGATCCCCATAAGCCTTTTTATGAATGAGGCCTCTATTTTCTTCATTTTCCATTATTTTCCTTGATTTTCCATTATTTTCCTTCATTTTCCTCCTCACATGTAACCTGTGACCTTTCACCTACCTTTTCTCCTAATTTTCGTTATTTTCATAAATAAATGTGCCAAACATGTCTTTTTTCCTTTTAATGCCTTAGGCATTGCCTTTGCCAATTTCCTTGGCCATAAACAACCAAATGAACACCCCCTAAGATGTCTTGCCCAACATTCAACTTGGAATAATTGTCGCATCGACTATGGTTATTGTTTTTAACTTTCATTACATGGAAATTTCACCAAGGCTGTTACAGAACCCTCCCCCTTGGGGGACACCGTCCTCAGTGTTCAATCAGACATATACCTCAACAACCTGCTGAAAGAAGATGCTTATGGATCTTTATAACACAACTCGATGCAGTATTTACAATGAAGGATCTGCTCAAGAGAAAAACATCATGACAACATGATAACATATGACATAGTGGAGCTTTATATCACATCTCATTACGATATTTACAATGATCGTCCTGCTGAGTGCCAACTCATATAACATCATAACATTATGATAACATAACCACATGATAGCATAATAACGTGATAACATAACCATAATAATGTGACACACATGCCACATAGTGGAGCTTTATAACATAGCTAGTTACAGTATTTACATCCATACACAGGTGTACATATAGCAACATCATCAAAAATATATATACCAAAACATTTATCAAACATATACTAGTCATCATATCTAAGCACATATGAAAACATCATATAGCATATACTAAACCATCATAAAGCATATATCAACCACCATAAAGCATATATCAAACCACCTTAAATAAAATAGCAAACCATCATAAGCAAATACTAAACCAACATAAGCAAAATACTAAAGCACCACAAGGCATATATGACACCACCATATCAAGTTGCTTTGCCTCAACCGGAAAACAAGGAAGGATACATAGCCTGCATCTTATCCACATCTCCCATGTAACTTCATCGGGCCCGAAGTGCTTCCATTGCACTTTAACTTGCTCTATTGCTTGGTTCCAGAGCATGAGCACCTTTTTTTGCAATATACACTGAGGCTCTAGTTGGGATTCTCCATCTAGTTCCACCTGCAATACAAACCATTCAATTACATGATCAACATCTTTAACATACTTCTTAAGCAATGAGACATGGAAAACATCATGTGCTTTCACTGTCGAAGGCAGTGCAAGTCGATAGGCTACTAGCCCAATCCTCTCGATGATACTGAAGGGTCCACAAAACAGTGGTGCCATCTTGGCGCATGATCCAATCTGCAAAGAGCTCTTCTTCGGTTTGATACGCAAGTGCACATGTTCCCTAACTTGGAACTCATTGAACAACATGTTCCTATATGCATAACTCTTTTGCTTATCCTATGCTGCCTTTAGATTCTTCTTGATTACCTAAATTTCTTATTCCATGTCTGCCAACATATCTAGTCCAATAAATACCATGCTAATCGGGTCACTCCAACTGATAGGAGTGTTACAACCCTGCCCATACAGTGCCCCAAAAGGACTCATCCTGAATGATTCCTGATAACCATTGTTGTATGCAAACTCTACCAAGGGGAGATACTCTTCCCACTTCCACTGTTTATGCATCACATACATCCTCAACATGTCCTCTAATATCATGTTGACCCTCTGTATTTGTCCATCTATCTGCGGATGATAAGTTGTGTTAAAGGCCAACTCTGTGCCCAAACCTGCAAATAACTCCTTCCAAAATTTGGAAGTGAACTTGGCATCCCTCTCTGACACAATATTCTTCAGAAAACCATGTAGTCTAACCACATCTCTTATAAACACTTGTGCCACATCACTAGCTGAGAACATATACTTCACCAAATTGAAGTGCGCAACCTTTGTTAACCTGTCCACAATGACCATGATGGGATCATGTTGCTTCATTGTCTTTGGCAACCCTGTGATGAAGTCCATGGAAATGACCTCCCATTTCCATTCTGGAATAGCGATGGGCTATAGCAATCCACCTGGTTGTTTACACTCTGATTTCACTCTCTAACAATCAAAACATTTAGCCACAAACTCTACTACATCCCTCTTCAAGTCCGTCGAATAGTAAGGTCTCTTCATTGTTGTTAGTGTCTTCTAGTAACCTAGGTGACCTAATACAGTTTCACATGAAACTCCATCAAGATCACCTTCTTGAGATCACTGTCATCCGACACATATATCCTGTCTCGGAACCGGACCAATCCATCTGTTGTAAGACAATAGTCCAAGTCCTCTACAACTGCACCTGTACCTATACATGTACCTGCACCATCACATGTACCTGTACATGTACTATGTTGCAACCTATGCACAATCTCCATATATCTGACATCCTGATGTCTTTCCCACAAGATCATATTCTATAAATCTATCCCATAAGAGCTCATAGCTGCGAAGTGATTCATCTGTACCTGCCTGCTAAGAGAATTTGCTACTTTGTTCTCTTTACCTTTGATGTATATGATTTCAAAGTAGAACTCATTGATCGCATCCAACCACCGAGCTTGCCTACCATTCAAAATTGGTTGATCAAATAGATATTGCAAACCATTGTGGTCACTCATCAATGTGAACCACCTTCCCAGAAGATAGTGTCTCCACATCTTCAATGCATGTATAATCGTCGCCAACTCGATATCATGCATGGGATAGTTCTGCTCATGCTCATTCAATTTATGGGACTCATAACATACCACATGTCCATCCTCCATAAGGACTCCACCAAGTCCTCTCTTTCATGCATTTGTTCACACAACAAAGTCTCTATCTGGATCTGCAATCTTTAATACAGGTGCATGTGTCAACAGCTTCTTGAGCTGCTCAAAGCTAGCCTCACACTCCTCTGTCCATTCAAACTTCTTACCTTTTCTTTGCAAAGATGTGATAAGATAAGCAATTTGTGATAAGTTCCTGATGAACCTCTTGTAGTAATCTGCCAAACCCATGAAGGATCTCACCTCATCCACATTCTTAGGAGCTACCCACTCCATGATTGCTCTTATCTTTTTTGGATCTACTACAATGCCCTCTTTGGAGACAACATGCCCCAAGTAGTGTACCTCGGTCTGAAGAAAAAAATGCTCTTGTTGAGCCTAGCATACAACTGATGCTCTCTCAACAATTTCAACATTGTTGCTAAATGCTCAATATGCTCTTTTTCATTTTTAGAATATACCAGTATATCATCAATGAACACAATAACAAACGTATCCAAATATGGGCGCAATACATTATTCATCAAACACGTGAATGTAGTTAGAGCATTAGTTAAGCCAAATGGAACTACAACAAGCTCATAATTCTGATACCTGGTCTTGAACACAGCCTTGTAGATGTCTTAGTCCTTGATGTGTACCTGGTAAAATCTTAATCTCAAGTCAACCTCTAAGAACATTGCTGCTCCCTTAAGCTAATTGAACAATTCATCAATCCTTGGCAACGGATACCTATTCTTGATAGTCACTTTGTTCAACTACATGTAATCAATCCATAATCCGAGAGTACCATCTTTCTTCCTCACAAACAAGACCAGTGCACCCCATGGTGATACACTTGGCCTAATGTATCCCTTTTCCAACATTTCCTTCAGCTACAATTTTAGCTCAACCAACTCATGTGTGATCATCTTGTAAGCTGCTTTAGATGTTGGAGCTGCCCCTGACACTAACTCAATAGAAAATTCTACCTCCCTGTCAGGTGTAAACTTTGTAATGTCCTCAATAAATACATCCCTGAACTGTTGTAAAACTGGGTACTTGTTCAACACATCTACATTCTCAACCTCCTTACACTTATCACTAGAAATGTGCACTGCGAATAGCTTGCACCCTTTCCTGCAGCTATGCTTTGCTTACATAACTCTCACCATCCTAATTGGTGTGGCCTTATTCTTACCTTTTAAGACTCTTGGTTCTCCATTGTCATCAACACACTTAATAGCTTTATCATAGCAGTCTACCTTCGTTTTATGTAGATACAACCAATCCATGCCCAATAACAAAATGTATGAACACAATGGTAATACATTCAAATGTGTTGCGATAGGCATACCATTCAAATCAAATGCACAAGCTCTTACCCAGTGATGAACTTACTTCTTTGTACCTATAGCCAACTACACTAACCAAGATTCTGCATCCAATTCCTTACTCAAACCACACTTATTCACCAAGTCAGGACTAACATAGCTATAATTAGATCCAGGGTTAATCAAAATTGAAATAACTTGATCACAAAGCTTACTGTCCATCTCAATTATAGATGCTTGGTGTTTTGCTTGTTGGTTGTCCAATGTTGCATAGATACGCAGAATACTCTGACCGACATCCCCAACAGTCTGTGCCTCTGAAATTGTGGACCATATTTCCTACGATGGTCCTGTCCACAATTCCAACATCATACAAGTTCCTTACTCTACTCCTCAATCTGATGTCCCTACCCTCTCTCTAATGCATTGAACCGCTTTGGTGGTGCAACATTTTCCTTGTTACCTCTGTCCTGTGGTCTTGTTCGCTTCTTGTCCCATTTTCCTTTGTTCTTAGCATTATCTCTCCAGTCTGGCTTAGTCTCAGTTTGACGCTTCGATTGTTCATAATAATGCTTTAACTTCCAAATGGCCTCCTCCAAAGATCTAGGCTCATCGAACTCAATCTTGTCCTTGAATGTAATCAATAACCCACTAATGAACCTCTGAATATTAGCCTTCTCCTCCTTGAGGTAAGGCACATACCTCAATAGTTTCAAGAACTTACTAGTGTACTCATCATTTGTCATAGAACCTATCTTGAGCTCATAGAATTATTTTGCCCTGTCATCAAAGTATCTCTCAGAGAGATACTTCTTCTTGAATAGCCGCTCAAATTCACTCCAAGTCAAATCTTCCTCATTTATGTCCCTGACATTCTTCACATCTTCCCACCAGATGTCTACTTTACCTTTAAGACTAAAAGCGGCCACTCTAGCTTTCATGTTCTTTGAGTAGTCATACAACCTGAAGAACTTCTTCATACCGAGTAACAAAGCCTTTTCATCATGTGATCTCTTTACCTCTCCATCAAAAGTAGATGGATTTTCTTTCTTAAACTCATCTGGAAAGTATCCCCTATCACTCCTCTTGTAAGGATGATACCAATGATGATCATAGTGCCTATTTGAATCAGAACTAGAATCATACTCGTGTCTATCCTTTCTACTCTTCAGAGTGTCCACCAATCAGTCATCTCAGATTGTGTCATCTCTATCTGATCGGTGATCGCCATGCGATCTACTGCCATATGCCCCATTAGTTTTGTCCTCTTGCTCATGACTGATCCAAAGTGGTATTTTCCGTTGCAAATCTGACAAGATCTAAAGTATGACTACATTTACCTATGCTAACTTTTCCTGTGACTATATGATTATGTCATTATCTTCCTTTCAACTTCTCTCTTCATTTAAGATTCTCAATGTCACTGCCAAATTGGAAGAGTTCCCAATACCATACTGCTCTTCGGATTCATAGGGAGAGTCTTTGTAGTCAACCATCTTGCTATCCATTCGATGTTTATTTCTGCAAGGTATATCATGTCAGCTAAACCAAATCACAATAAATCATCGTACCTTAGTATAACTCAGGGAGGATACCTTGTTTGCAAGATCAACAAATCAACGTGATACATGTATAACATAATCATGACAGCGAATATAAACATAAAACATAAGCGTACAACCATGCAACCTTCATTCTAGCTAGGGTCCAGTCATCAATGCATCACCTCAACAACAACAACACACCACGACCTCATGCATGACAACACCCATCATTACGTCACTATACACTTGACCACATGCAAACATGAACATGCATCAGTGATGCATAACCATCCACACTAATGCATAAACACGTATGATCAAGCGTGAACGAAAAATTCTTGAAAACAAACCTGCAAGAATGATACATGAAACTAAGCATACAAAAATGTAACCAAATATGCAAGAATGTAACCAAGCATACTATGACAATACATGTAAGCGACATAAATAGACATGTAACCAGTCATACACTCACAAAAATGCATTCCACAATCACACCTAAAATCTCACATGACAACATCACTGCAATCATGAACAACATCATGCAAATACCACAAACACGTGGAATGCAAGGGTGAGAGACACACATGCAACTGACATGCATGCATGACCACCACATAGGCCATATAGTCCACTAGTATAAAATGGGAAATTAGTGACTAGGTGACTAAAAAATTTAGTCACCATAGCTTTTCCAAGTGAAATACTACCAAAAATGTGAAATCTTAAGCTACCCAACTATAAACGACTAACATAAATGACTATTTTAGTCTCGGGTTAAAATATATGACTAGCTAATAAGTGATACAATTGAAAATGACTAACGTGAATGACTAATTTAGTCTAGAAAAAAATCCTTGATATCCTAGTTCTTTTTCATGTTGGCTTTGTTAAAGTTGATCTCTTTGTTGGTGCATTAAGGGAATCCAAGTAACCCTTATATGCAACCCTCTATCTCTATCAAGATTATTAGTGTGTTTAATATTCTCAAGGGCCTCTCTCACTTGGCATTTATTGTAATGGTCTTCTTTTTTCGTAAGCTTAGTGCACTCAAGTTCAACGTGATGACAACAAACCTTGAATTGTCTTGAGCAATCACAACATGCAATTTCATTGTGTGCAATCCAGGGTTTGTTGTTGCAAATTAAGAATGGAGATTGATCATAAATAAATTATGACTAATGTATATGAAAGTTATTGAATAGGAACCTTGAAATTGATTCACATTTTATTGTCTCTTGTTCGACTTATTATGAGATTTTTGGTAGATATTATTTCTTATTTAGAGATCCTCACATCTTAAGGCCCCAGTTTAGTATCAATACTAAAGACATGTTGTCCTTTTATTTTATCTTTTTTTAAGGAAAAACTAGCTAGGAAACCTAAAGGATGTTTCCCCACATTCATGGATGGAATCCCCAATAAACTCAATGACATAAAATAATACATCAAACATAGTGGGATTTAAACGGAGCACTTGCTAGCACATATCCAGCCAAATGCCCAACGAATTCAATACAACTAGTTGAACTTGCCCCTTCTCATGACATGTTGTTCTTTTTATTAAAATACTTGGTTAATTTAATATATATATATATATATATATATATAATTTTAACCCCACATCCAACTCTAACATTATATTAAATCTTTTACCTTACCATCTCATTATACCAATAATAAATTAAAAAATAATAAATAAATATGAATCTTATTGAAATTTATTATTAAACCAAATTTCCAAATTTGATTTAAATTATCTCTTTTATAACATTACATTACTCACTTCTTGATGCCAAAAAAAAAAAAAAAAAAAAACCATCTTCCTATTTTTCATCACAAACCCTCTTTCTATTTTGCATTATGGTATATTTTTCGCTTTTACTAATCTTTTGTGTGGATCCCAAACATTAAAAAAACCCTTTTTCTATTTTGTATTATTGTATATTTCCATCTTGATAGACTTAGGATTAGGATGTATAAATACCACTTGGCAAGGAGATGCATCAATATAACATGTGAAATGAGGAACAATGAGGAAAAATAAAACTATAAGATGTGAAATGAGGAACAATGAGGAAAAATAAAACTGAATGAAAAAATTCAAAAACGGAGGAAGAGGAAGAATCGAGATTGAGGCAGGAAAATTGGAGGAATATCTTCTTGGTTGGAACCCACATGTACATGCCCTCTTACCTCATTCAACTTTACCATACATTGTTGCTTCGTTTTCAAAGAGTATGGCAATTGTTGGTGGAACAAAAGCACGGTGATTTCCGGGAAAATAATCAAGGAGAAGAGGGTGCCACATTTTTACCTCCACATCTATTCTTTTCTTTTTTCATATGTGATTTCCGGGAAAATAATCCAGGAGAAGAGGGTGCCTCATTTTTACCTCCACATGTATTATTCTCTTTTTTAGATTTTGTGGTATATAAATTGGCTAGTGTGTGCTTGAAAAATGCAATGGATATATCCTAACCCTAACTAGTATAGATTATGGGTAGTAACCATGGTAACAATCAAGTTGCAACAAATATAACCATGGCTACCAAAGAAACATGGGTATCGTTTCTCCCTGTAACAAGATGTTTATAAATTTTTAAGGGTATTTTTTTGTTTTTGTTTTTCTATATTTATCTACTTAATTTGGTCACTATTCTTTTTGTTGGGTTTATTGAATAGTTTGCCAATGGGTTTCACTTTATATTTAGGCCGATAGGCCTTCCTTTGAAAGAGACTTTCGTCGTCCTTTTCATTCTAAGGTTGACACCTGGCATTTTTTTCAACAACAGCCAAATTGACATCTTGCAATTTCGCATTTGTTAATGCCACTATATGCGCTGTTAATATGTGGATTGTGGAACGTCTGCCCAACCTGTGTGTGGTGCAGTGAACATGTGCCTAGGCTGCGTGCATGCTCCTCTTTGGACGATCTCCAATATTAGTACCTAAGGAATCAAACCCCACTCCAACGTGATTGAGACTGAAAATTTGTGGAAGGTGAGTGGGGTTGTGAGTTGCTGGACTGGTATCCCTGTTACAAGACTTGGTCAGAATGAAAACGAGTGATTGATAGGTCTAGCAGACAAGTTGCATGAAAGAGTTGTTGGACAAGATGAGGCGGTTCAAGCAGTTTCTGAAGCTGTGTTAAGATCGTGGGCTGGACTTGAAAGACCTCAACAGCCGACTGGATCTTTCTTATTCTTGGGGCCTACTGGAGTTGGCAAAACGGAACTTGCAAAGGATCTTGCAGCTCAATTGTTTGATGATGAAAATCAGTTGGTCCGTATTGATATGTCTGAATATATGGAGCAACATTCAGTTGCAAGGCTCGTAGGTGCTCCTCCTGGGTATGTGAACAACTAGATGTTTCTAATTCAGATTAGTTGATAGCCAGACACTCAATTGGTTGACAGCAAGACGCCTTTTTTTGTATAGTTGTATTTATATTTTTGCTTGATTTGTTGTTGTAATGTACTAAAATGATTTGATGTTGTAATGGCAGTTATGTGGGTTATGAAGAAGGGGGGAAACTAACAGAAGCAGTAAGGAGAAGACCATATAGTGTTGTTCTTTTTGATGAAGTTGAGAAAGCACACACTTCAGTCCTCAACATTTTGCTTCAAATGCTTGATGATGGTAGACTTACGGATGGCCAAGGTCGCATTGTTAGTTTCTCAAACAGAGTCATTATCATGACATCCGACCTTGGAGCAGAGCACTTGCTCGCTGCATTGTTTGGCCACAACAGTAAAAACCGCAAGAGAGAATGTCATGCAAGAAGTATGCACACGCATTCCTGGACTCTGTGTATGCATCTTTTTCATATAATTTTATCACGAAGTTGGCTGCGGTGCTTTGACATGCCTTTGAATATTGTTGTAGGTTAGAAGACATTTCAGGCCAGAGTTATTGAATAGACTTGATGAGATAGTTGTATCTGATCCTCTTTCTCATGATGAGCTCAAGAAAGTTGCTAGACTACAGATGAAAGATGTAGCAATTCGTCTTGCAGAGAGAGGTGTTGCTTTAGGGTTTACAGATGCCGCTCTGGATCTTGTTGTTCACGAACCCTGTGATCCTGTAAGTAATCACTTTGTTTCTTGTTTTATTCAGTCTAGCTTGCCAGGGGATGTGCCCCCTACCCTAATAAACTTGACACTGCATCTCCTTCACGAGTCCTCCCTTTCCCTATTGCAGGGGACATGACCCACTCCTTTGGACACATGTCTCCACATCATAGGAGATGTTATGGGGGGGTTCCCTGACTAAATTTGACTTACCTCCCTTTGAAACAATCTAGAATTGTGATTTATATGTTCTATTACGATGCCTGGTATTTTTCATTCATAATGTTTGCTCGGTGTTCTTCATGTACAATGATTTTATTCAAGTTCTGATTTCTATTTTCCATGCCCTGTCATATAAACCTGTGTGGAAAGTTATTCCAGGAGTTTGATGTTTTGCAGAGTTTTGGTTGTGGTGGCCAACAGTGAATATTAAAAGTGCATGACTTTTCAGTGTACAATTTCATTTTCTCAGATTTTCAATGGTCTGCCATATATTTTGCATGAACCTGTCTAGGGAGTAATTTTAGTCTGATATTTTTGCTTGGCAATTGGTTGTGGTGGCCAACGGTTGATCTTTAAGAGCTGTGAACTCTTCAGTTTATAGAGTTTCTTTCTGAGATTTTCAATTTTCTCAATTTTCACATTCAGTTTCGGATTTTCTAATTTTCACATGATTTTCTTCCTTCTGTATGGATCCCATCGATATAAATTTCAGTTCTGCTCTTTAAATTTTAAAATTTTCCTCTCACACTTGAACTTTAAAAATGGGGTGTTGCCTGTCTCTACGTACTTGGCAAACTTAGTTCAAAGTATATAGTAAAGGGATGTTTTTGGTGTGTTTGTCGATTAATATAAATTAATGCATTGTTTACTTGTTAATACTAGTGAAGCAGGCAGGATCATTATTAGCCTTTGTGGTTTACGGGCAATTTAGGTCAAAATTTGTGAGTAAAATGCAAGACCTAGTTGGGGATTCTCATTTAAAACCTCTAAATGGATAACGTGGTAATGTGGTACTTGCAGGTTTATGGTGCTTGCCCCTTGCGACGATGGTTGAAAAGTAAAGTTCTCACTCAGCTATCTTGGATGCTCATCAGTGGGGAGATTGATGAGGACAATACAGTATATGTTGATGCAGTGCCTGATGATGGTCTCTACCTTTCTTGATCGTCATTGTCCTTCTTAGGCTCATCTTTGTTATTCTCCAGTACCTCAAACAGGCACCCAAAATGATCGGTTGAAGGAAAATTGTTGAAATTACTACGAGGAGAAGGAGATGACCTAACTTATTGGACCAAGAGGTAGTTGACAATGTCCATGGAATTAGATGAATTGATTGAGGATGTATCTGGAGCAAACTCTGGGAGTTGTGACATCCAAACTCATCTATCACTTGCAATGCTTGGAGTTGATGATGATTTGGTATCAAACAATAGTCCATATTTTAAATCTACTTCTCTAAGCTTCATAATTTTTCTTACTGCTTGCTTCTGTAAAAGCTTCAATATTTTATATTTGGTGTACTACTGTGAGCCAATGTCACTACTTAGCTGTGTTCAATGTCAATCACTCTGCATAATGGTTGAAGTTGTGTCTGAAGTTGAGTGGAGTCCATGTAAAGTCCCTTGCCCACTTGATCTACTTGGAGCAAACTTTTAGAGAACAAGAACATGATAATAACAAACCTAGGGGCAAAACCTTTTGCTCTGCAAATTCCAGTTGGGGTCCTTAATAAATATAGTTAAAGTCTATAAGCACTTTTTAAGGCATTTCAGCATAGCTCAGTAACTAATTTAATCATTTGCACATCTCTTGTCTTTTGGTGAGCATTTCTTGTCTTTTCTCTTGTGTTTCTTTACTTGTTTAAAACTTTTGAACAATTGATATCATTCAACGTTTTTGTGAATTAATTAAGGTCTGGCCAATTTTCGCTGATGAATCCATTGCTACTGCGTTGTAGCATTTCTTTTTGCATTCTGGTCATGTGAAGCAGTAAACCTTGATGCAACTTTGTATTTTCTTTCGATTAATACAGTGGTGTCTCTTCTTGTGGTCACTCGTTTTAGTGACCCACTGGTGCTCACTAGAGCTGAAAATTTTCTTGTCCTTGCCTTTGGAGCAATTGTATGTATGTGGAAGGAAAAGCAAGTATGATATCGCTATTGATTTTCCAAACCATTGTTATGTACTTTTTCAGGTCTGAAGATGTGTAACTTGTGGTTTAGCTTGATACATTCTCTTGTATACCACTTTACTTTAACTTTGTCAATATCATAAGTCCAGTAGCGATTTAAGTGTATGTCTGCATGGCAGAACTGTTTGCATGGCATAACTGCATTGGGCTTGAACTTTTATAAAAAATTACATTGTATTTAAAGAAATATGATGTCCAGATAGCATAGAACTCCAAACATCAGCGCCTTGTAAGCTTCAACCAATATCTCTTTTAGAGAAATTCAACAACTCTAATTTAATAATCATATCGGCCTCTCTTTGTACCTTTTAGGACAATTGCTAGTGGTTTAATATTGAGTGCCTTGTGAACAGTAGATCAACCAGTGATTGTCCTTGCAGAAACTATAAATGTCAATGATGTTGAAACTACTATTGCTCATAAAAGAGTTTTCCTTCCAACAATTTTTATTTATTTTGTCTCTCATCCTTTGTGAGTATTACAATCCAGAAAGTAAGGTTTAGTCGAATTGGAGTTCAATTTCTATTCCTCGACAAGTTTTTTTTGGTCCCTTTAGTATCCCTATACGGAAATTGCAGAAAAGCCGTGAACTACATAGCATAATTAAATAGATACCACAAAACAACATAATCATATACCTGAACACCATTTTTAGCTCGCATGAATATAATTCCAAAAGCATACGCGGAGGGCCATCAATTTACCCATATCATTAAATGAGAGTAAAACATATCAAAAGATCCGGATTCAACGGGATACTTACATTTGGCTTTTGATGCTTTGTCTTGATTGCATCTTGCAATTATATTTTTTTCTCGGGTATTTCTAAGCAAAGAAAACAATTTTTTTTTTTTTTTTTTTTTTTTTTTAATAAATATATGTATCTTGCACTTTAATAGTTATATTTGGTTTTTGATTTTCATAGTTATATTTGGTTTTTTATTTTATGTGTTAAAGCAAAGAAAAATATATTTTTTATTTTTATTTTTTACAATAAGTATATGTATTTTGCACTTTAATAGTTTATATTTGGTTTTTGATGTTCTTTATATATATATATATATATTATATATATATATATAGACTGAGAGGCTTATTCTACAACCTAGTGGTACGATGAGAGGCTCATTCTACAACGTAGTGGTATGATGAGAGGCTCATTCTACAACCCAATAGTATGAAGGGATGTGTTGGCTTAATAAAAAAAATAAAAATAAATAAATTGAAAAGTGATATTCCAGATGACTCCAAACATTTAAATGTTGGCTTAAAAAAAATAAAAAATAAAAAATCAATTTGTTATATTTTGATGTTATTAGCTTGTGAATAGGCTTTGTTACAATACCATGGGGCCCAAAAACCATAACTTATTTCACAACCAAAATATTCTATAATAATATCACAAGATTCTTAACCATGGATATTCACCTCCACTTTACCATGGATATCATTAACCTGTAAAAACTAAGCTTTGTTTCAATACCATGGCTTATCAATACCACATACCCAAAAAGACATAACTTATTTCACAATCAAAATATTTTAAAACGATATGAAAAATATTTTAACCATGAATATTCACCCCCACTTTACCATGGATATTATTAACTTGTAAATAGATTCACCCCCACTTTACCATGGATATTATTAACTTGTAAATAGGTTTTTCTACAATACCATGGGCAAATACCATGACTTATAAATACCAACTGCCCAAAAAACATAACTTATTTCACAATCAAAATATTTTATAACAATATGACAAGATTCTTAATTAAGGATACTCACCCCTACTTTGCCATTGATATTATGAACTTGTGAATATACTTTGTTATAATAGCATGGGGCTAATACCACATGCCAAAAAATCATAAGTTATTTCATGGTCAAATATTTTTTAACAATGTGACGAGATTCTTCACCATGAATATTCAACCCCACTTTACCATGGATATTATTAACTTGTAAATAGGATTTCTTAGGCCAATACCATGAATTATCAATACCACATGCCCAAAAACCATAACTTATTTCACAATAAAATAATTTAATTTTATCTAATTTTATAACATTTTTTTAATTGAAGCTAAAAGGAAAAATGTTATAATTACTTTTGAGATATATCTAAACTCTCTGTCCTCGGGACTACTAAAAATATTCCCATAGAAATTAAATTAAGGTTTTAATAAAATTAAAAATGAGAATACTTTTATATTTAAAGATGTGAAATTATATAAAATAAATAGTATTAGCAAGAATCAACATACTGAGAATTGAGACGAACTGGAAGGTGACGGGAAACAGCTCTAAGTAACCTAAACTAGGGTTCAGCTTGGCATTCAGACTACTGCCATGAACTCTGGCAGAGGGCAGTGCCCTATTCCCATAGCTATGAAGGCACGGGCTAGCCTTAGCCCAACAAATGAGGAGAGTGAGGTCTAATGGGGCCCCCTCATACAAGCAGACAATGATGGAAAAAGGAAAGGCCCCACTAGAAGGGGTGTAGATATCTGGCTCTGAGAATGCAGGAAAGGAGGAGCTAAGCAGGAAAAAAGAGGTGGGTGGGCTAACCAAGGAAACCCACAGTAAAAAACGAGTCAATTATATAAGGATTCTAGAAGGAAAAAACAACGGGAATCCCAATCCCAAGCAGCTACCGCAAGAAGCAGAAGAAACAAACAAAAAGGTTGTGGATACTGAGCCCTGCCCCAGTACGACACAGATCTAGAGGGATCGGCCACTAAAACCAGAAAACAGGAGAACCTGGGGCACTGCAAGCCCAAAACGATAGAGAATTTGCGGGTTGTTATCACTGACCCTGAAATGCAAGCTTACAAAGACCATATGTCAATACATGCGGTGATCTGTAAGTTCATGGGCTTCTAGCCTACGGAAAAAGCCCTATGCTTATGGATCAAACAACAGTGGAAGCCAAAAGGGGATGTCATTCTACACCTAGGCGCCAAAGGTTTCTTTAATGTAGTCTTCACGAACCTAGAAGACAGGGATCACATTTTTATGGTGGGCCGTATTTTTATGCCTTAGCAGGTCTATATATGAGACCATGGAAACCCAACTTTGCACCAGAACAGGGAACCTTCAAGCATGTTCCTGTCTAGATACGCCTATTCTCTCTCCCCATTGATTACCAAAGGCCTACAGCGTTGGAACAGATAGGAAACAAACTGGGAACCTTCATCAAAGCCTCGGAAGCTACCCTGCAAAAAGGTACACATCTTGTGCTAGAATATGTGTTGAAATGGATGTCTCAGGTGCCCTTCATGAAGGTCTATGGTTGGAATTTAGAGATGAAACCTTCTTTCAAGCCATAGATTATGAAAAAATACTATTTCGATGTCGGAAGTGCCACGAACATGGTCACCTAATTAGGGAATGCTCAATGAACAAGCCAATTGAGAAAGCCAAAGAAAATACAAGCAAGCATCAGGAAGGTTTTACCCGTCCTAATAGAAGGCATTGGGCCAATAGGAAATACCAACCCAAAACCAGCACCTCCATCAAAAGCATAGTTAATGCCTTTGAAGTTCTTGGGTCCGACAATGAAGCAGCAGAAGCCCCCAGGGACTAGACCAAGCGTAGCAAACCAGGAGGATCAAGCTCAGAAAGCACAAAATCCTAATCCAAACTAGACAATCGAAACCCTACAGTCTTAGGAGTTGACTAAGGACTTAGAAGGAGATGTGGGAATGTTAGTCAGTGAAATAGGAATAGAGGATATGGAACTCAGTGATATTTTAGAAAGGGAGGGTATCGATCTCATCACCATGGTAGAGCAATGGAGACAAAAAGGAATGGAACATATCCCAAAGGAGGAAGTAGACAGAGTGAATTCCCTATTCCTAGCAAGGCAAGGTGCAGAACAAAATGTGCAAAAAAGAGGCTTTGGTGCAACAAAGGGTCTGAGAGTTAAAGCCCTAGGATTACATCAATCAAAAACCAATGCCAAACACAGGAAGAAGAGAGGTCGACAAAAAAACAATGAGGCACTTCAAGAGCTAGGTCGGATACTCCTCAACTCAGGTAAAATGAAAGCCCTTGAGACTTTCACAATTCCCTCTTAAAAACCCTGTTAAATTATGAAGATTCTTTCATGGAATGCTAGAGGGCTAAACAGCCAAAGGAAACAAAGACTTCTAAGAAACAAAGTCAAAAACGAAAACCTAACATGCTTTTTTTGCAAGAAACCAAATGCTCTAGCCAGAAAATGAAAGGGATAAGAAGAAATTTAGAAAAAAGCTTGGAATACATGGAAGTGGAAGGGAATGTAATGGAGGGAGGCCTGGCCATGCTTTGGAATCCCCACATCCTCCATCTTATAAATGCAAAGGCTTCCAAATCATTCACTTCCCTGGAAATACAAATCAAAGGGGATCCCAATATTTACCTGTGCGTTAATATTTACAGCACCCAAAGACTAGATGCCAAACTGATAATGCTAGATCGCCTATCCAATTTGCAGCACAGGTATCCCATGGCTAAAGCCATCTATGGAGGAGATTTTAACATGATAACCTCGCTAACAGAAGAAAAAAAAAGGAGGAATAAGAATGCTAAATCGAGATGCAGAGGCATTCAACAGCTTCATCAGAAAAACAAATCTTGTGGATATCCTCCCCAAAAATGGATTATATACTTGGAATAACAAAAGAGGAGGAGACAGGCAGATTGCCTCCAGACTGGAACCACTTTCTCATAACAAAATCCACCCTCCTTGAGGGGGTAACCATAGAATCATACATCATTCCCTGTGGAGGCTCTGATCATTGGCCCATTACCATGGACGCAGCCATCCTTCGCACACCAAAAAACAGACCTTTTAGGTTTGAGAAATTTTGGTTAAGTCACCCAGAATTCACTTCCAAAATCAAACACTGGTGGCATGAGCCAATGGACACCAGAGGCACCAAAATGTACAGGTTCCAAGTTAAATTAAGGCACCTCAAAGCACGACTCAAGTCCTGGAACCAAGAGGTCTTCGAAAACATCTTCAAAGAAAAACAAGCCCTTGAGGAACATCACCCAGACAAACTGGCTCCAAGGGAACATCACCCAGGATGTCATCAACATAGAGCAAATCCTCATGCAGAAGTGGAATGAAAGATGCCAGTAGGAGGAAATCCTTTGGCAACAAAAGTCTCGCATTCAATGGCTCAAAGAAGGGGAAAAAATACCAAATTTTTCCATAGGTCGGCTATAGATTACAGGTGTGCCAACAAAATAACCCGGATGAAGGATGAACATGGAACCCCCCTCCAATCTCATCAGGATATCTCCTCCCTCCCCACTAATCACTTTAGCCACATTGCAACGAAACCAGATACAAATAGGGAAGAGGCTATAAGGGAAGTCATGGCCTCCATTCCAAGGTTAATAATCGATGACCAAAATATTTCTCTAGACCACCCTATTACAATGGAGGAGGTGGAAGAAGCAGTGAAAGAGATGCCCAGTGGAAAAGCACCAGGACCTGATGGTTTCACCATTGATTTTTATAAAGCTTGCTGGGAAATTGTGTGTATGGAAGTGTGGGAGGTAGTGGATGACTCCCGAAAATATTCATCCATCCTCAAATCCCTTAGCTCTACTTTCATCGTCCTTATTCCCAAAGAGGAGGCGCAAGTACACCTTCAAAATTTTGGCCAATTGCTCTATGCAATGTTCTTTACAAGATTATCTCCAAAGTAATGGCCAATAGGATGAAGCCAATTCTTCCTGGGATAATCTTAGAGGAGCAACCTGGCTACGTGGAGGGCAGACAGATCATGGACAATGTCCTGCTAGCTCAGGAAATGGTTCACACTCTTCAATCCCGGAAAAAGGTAGCTATGGTCATCCAATTGGACCTCTCAAAAGCCTATGATAAGGTCAATTCGAGGTATATGGAAGCTATTCTAGAAGCCTTCGGATTTGCACAACACTGGATCAACTGGATTTTAGCCCTAATCAAATCCCCTAGATTTTATGTCCTTGTCAATGGAGCTCCCACCATCCCCTTTGCCTCCTCAAGAGGTATTTGTCAAGGGGATCCCATTTCTCCTTTTCTTTTTGTCATTTTGATGGAAGGCCTGAGTCGCATCATTAAAACTGCAAAGGAGAAAAACCTTATACAGGGCCTCTAGCCCCTGCCCCCCTACCCAGCCACTACTCATCAATAGTTTGTGGACGACACCATGCTCCATGGAACCCCAACGATCTGTGAAGCACAAGGATTCAAAGCTATTCTTAATCTCTTCAGTAAAGCCACAGGAATGGACCTCAATCTCGACAAATCCTCCATTTTCTTTTTCAACACTCACTTAGTGATCCAGAAGAATCTCACTGCTATCCTTGGGTTCAGAAGGCAAAACCTTCCCTCTAAATATCTAGGAATCCCTCTGACTGATAAACCATGGCAAAAGATCCACTAGGCAAAACTGCTTTCTAACCTCGAATATCGATGCAAACAGTAGAATAATAGGGCTCTTAACTTTGTTGGTTGGCTTATCCTAACTAAGGTTGTCCTACAAGCCATCCCTAAGTACATGCTCTCCATCCTCTCGGCCCCCAAAGGAGTTCTCCAGAAGATTAGAAACATTCAAAGAACTTTCCTATGGACTGGAAATTTGGATAAACATAAATGGGCTCTAGTGGCTTGGGAAAAACTCTACAAACCCAAAACCCTGGGTGGTTTGGGACTTCAAGACCCGGAGATAATAAACAAGGCCTGTGGGGAAAAACTATGGTGGAGGTGGGTCAAAGAACAACAAACACCCTCAGCCAGGCTATGGAAAGCTAGATATGCTGATATTTAGAGCCCCCAGGATCTCATTCGAATTACCGACCCTCCAACAGGATCCCCCATTTGGAACATGGCTAAGGCCAATCGAAACATCATCCAACAGCACTATTTTGGGAAATACGTAATGGTAACACAACTCCCTTTTGGAGGAAGATGCTTGGTAGCAACTTCCCAAGATTGAAAGTCCTGACTTTCTTCCCTTGCAGCATAGGTACTAGGCACAAGGCAAACTAACGATGAACCAGTACTGGAAAAATAATATTGTGGACCAGCACTGGAGACATTGGGATACAAACACTACCCCACAGGCAGATGGGATGGATGACCTTCTCTTATCCTTGCACTCTAGTCTGGATAAAAGGAAGACCTGTCACTCTCAGGATGAGGATCAATTTAGATGGGGAAAACTCGACGGTGGCTCTTTCAACCTAAAGGAAGCCAAACTTTATTTAGAGAACATGGGTCGGGAAGAGAAAGTGAATTGGCACAACAATGTATGGAACACAACCATCTGGCCGAAGATAAAAACCTTCTTATGGCTCTTAATGAATCGTAGGATCCTCACTTGGGAAAACCTGCACAAAAAAGGTTTTATCGGTCCATCCCGATGCCCCCTCTATGAAAAAGAAGAGGAATCGATGAATCGCCTCCTCAATATCTGTGAATGGACCAATAAACTTTGGGTTTGGGTGGAGGAAATCTTTAATCAAATAGACAGAATTAGAGAATCTATACAAAATAGCATATCCAACTGGAAAATTAATTATTCCACATGCGACTCTGTAAACATCCTATGGAAGCTAAGTCCTAGTTCTATAGTCTGGTCTACATGGAAAGAAAGAAAGAGAAGAATTTTTCAAAATGAGGCTAGACAACTAAATGAAATTAAAACTAATATCATGCAAAATATGCGTGAGACAACCCTTACCAGATGTAAAGCAGAACAAGAGATAAGACCATCTACAAATGAGAGACGAATTCTGAAGATTTTCAGGATAATTGTTGCATCTGATCCCATTTCTCCGGCCTAGGGACCTCAACCTGGTTCCTCTCCACTCTCTTGGCAACCTCCTCTACAGGGATTTCACAAGTTAAATTTTGATGGGGCATCTCGGGGCAACCCAGGCCCTGCCGGCCTTGGAGGGGTAATATGCAACAACAAAGGCGAAATTCTCCACATCTTCAGTAATTATCTGGGGGAAGCCACCAACAATGAAGCCAAATTTTCGGATATGGAGCAAGGTCTACTAATCCTAATCCTCTTAGGGAAAAGGGCAACAATAGTGGAAGGAAACTCGCTACTAGCTATCAATGCAGCGAGAAAATTACAAACTGGTTCGCGGGCCGAGAAGGTAAGAAAGAACTGGCGACTAGCCATGGTAACCGAGCTCATAGCTAAACATCTCTCCATTCTAGATGTGGTGGTTCTATAGGCAATTAGGCGAAATTTGAATTCTTTGGCGGATAGCCTTGTAAACTATGCGGCAGACCATCCAAATGATAGCATGGACACCTGTTGGTAGGACATCGCATGTGAAAATCTTTGAAACAAATGTTTACAAATCTCCAGGCACGACCTTACAGGTGTGTCAGGAGAGAGGGATGGCATACATGGGATTGCTCATCAATGATTTATGTGGCCAGCTATAATTAATCACTCCCTAATCCATCATGCCTGGAAATGGCACCGCAGGTGGGAGTCCTATGGTTCATTTCGGGAAAGATGGAAGATCAACCTCAGAGATAGAGGTCAGTTCACATATCACTAATTAGAGTACACATGACCTCGACTCATCAGTAACTAGCGCGGTAATCCAAGTGTAATCGACTGTAACAATGAGAAGGCAGTCAGTCACCTGCTGGGGACACAGACTGTAAGGTACAAGGAAAAATGGAGGCTTCTAATGATCGCGGACCCTCACATTGTGCCCGCAACTACTAATATATAGACCACAGGGATTGATTTCACCTGCCTCTTTTTTTTCTTAAAGCTCAGCCCTGGTCATACTCTGTGGAGTTTAGAAGCTCGACTATCAATTGCTAATACCTACAATAGCATCATGGTAGTTAGCAACAGCTAACGCGTTAGAGCTTCCAAGGAGTTGAAAAGAGCCCGGGAGATCTATGAGGACTCTGTCTCCATGAAACACAAACAGTATATTGAAGATATCCAAGCCAAGGTAAACAAAGCCCAGGAAGGGATGGACATCAACACCATCAGTGAGGAGATTGATTGGCTCTCGAACCCTGGCACCACAGCTACCAGGGCTACCCAGTTCCTCAGAACACAGAGTGAGGCCTGGCGTATGAAGACAATGCTAGCTAAGGCCCTAATCTTGCAAGGGACAGCTCTAAAGGAGGCTTGCCAAGTGAATTTTATCGCCTCGGCCAAGAGTTCTGCGAGGCTGGATAAGATGGAAATCACCTTGCACTCCCTCATGGAGGAACTGCGAATGCTAGCTCACAGCTTGGGAGCTTTCATTTGGCTCTTCAAACTTTCTATTCGCCTGGGGATTAATGTTGTATGGATATCCCAGAGGATGACTTCACAACCACCACCTTCAAACGCCACAAGTCACGCAGTGCATCCAAGGAAGTTGATGGAGCTGGTCCTAGCATTGCTATTGCTCAGGAGGTCGCAAAATGTTACCAGTAGGTCTTCAAAGAAGCGGTTGTCCACAACGAGTTACTGTCTGCCCTCTGTTGTTTAATCTTTCATTTCTGTTGTCTGTTCAGTTTTTCATATCTGTTGTCTGATGTTCACACTATGCGGTGAGCCTCTCAGAGGCCTTCTCTGTTAAGTTTTGGCTATAGTTTTGTCTGGTAGCCCTGTGTGGTTGGCGTTTTCAGGTTTGATTCATGTTTAAGCAAGGTTCTGTTATGGTAGTTCGGTTTAAGCGCAGCATGTTTACTGCTCCATAAGGCCTTTATAAGAAATCTTTTGTATTGACTGGTCTGCCTTTCTCTATTCACTCTGGTACTGGCAGACCCCTTTTTGTAACCATATGTATTTTTATTTATCTAATATATCAACTAAATTACACAAAAAAAAACCAACATAGATCCATCTTAACTAAGGATCTAAGGGATGACAACAAGCAAAGTGAACGGGATAGATGGGGGAATGGGAGGGGAGAGGAAGGGATATATAGACAAAGCTGAAGGGAAATGAGAGAAAGAGAAAGAAAGAGAGAGTGAGTGAGTAACGGGAGAGAGAGAGAGAGAGATAAGGGAGATATGGAGAGAGAGAGTGAGGGACAGAGGAGGGGAGGGAAGAGAGAGAGAGGGAGACACAAAGATGGAGGGGAGAGAGAGAAGGGAAGAGAAAGGGAGATAGTTATAGAGTTGGAGGGGAGAGAGAGATAGAGAGAGGGGGGGAAGATAGAGGGAGGTGGGAGAGAAATGGAGAGAGAGGACTCAAGAGAGAGAAGGGGGAGAGAGAGTGAGAGAGAAGGGAAAGATAGAGAGAGGTAGAAGGGGGAGAGGGAGGGGGAGAGAGAGAGATATGTATATGGAAAGAGTGTGTGCATGCTTGGGGGCGAGATAGAGAGAGCGAATAATAAAGAGACACATATATACAAATATAGATATTATATAGTATTATATAACTAGCTTAGATCCATCTTAACCCCAGATCTATCAAGTGCGGGATCAAATGTCTCGAGGTGCAAACATTTCCTCAAGTTTTGCGCTAAAAAATAGGTTTGCAGCTCAAGAGATTGGATCCCTCTCGGGGATTGATAAATCTAGGATTAAGATGGATCTAGGCTAGTATACATATTTATATATAGAAAAAAATTAAGTTTTTATCGTTAAACATTTTAATTGGTCCTATATATACTTTATTTAGCATTAAAAAATACAATTTAAACAATGAAAAATAACACATTGTATTTTGCATTGTAAAAACATTTGCACGTGAAGAAATTTGATCCCTCTTGACTCATGTTAGATCCGTAATTAAAATGGATCTATGTTGATTTATCTCAAGTATGGAGTTGATTTCGATCTTTTGTGACCAAATAGTATTTCAATTATTGTCTTTTTATGAAGAGCTAGCCATTGTTATGAAGATTAACTTAGTCATTTGGAGGCATAATGGAATTCCATCCCAAGATAGAATCAATACCCATCTTCACGTGTCATGTTTCCTAACCTCCATGTTAAAGGGTAAAATCAATGCTTTCTACTGATTAGAAACATTTTTAATGTTTTTCGCGGGATTTGTTATCCAATCTATGACGGTTCTTGGAGTTATACACTTATGTTCTATCACCTGCTTCCACAAACTGTATTTTTTCTATAGATTCCATGGGCTTTTTGTTGTTAGTGATTTTCTAAATAGATGAATGTGTGCAAGCCCGAAACTCCCACATCTTCTAGGCTGGCTATATCTAACCATTTAGCTACGTGAATCCCTTTGTGTATCATGTCTCCCTTTCAACAACAAATTGATGTGGAAAATGTAACCAGCTTTGGTCTTCATAATTGTCTATGTATCAAGACTTGATGTAGTCAAAGTACTTGTCAAAAGAAAAAGAGAAGAAAATTGTATTTTTGCAAAAGAAAATTATTTATTCAAGAATGGGTTTCTTGTCCATTGATTATTTTGTCTTAGGTTTAGCGCCCATTGTTTGATTTAGGGTTTTAAATTTTGACAAGGTCAAATTCAAGTTCATGATGTAAATTCCTATAATGAAAACTTGTCGACTCGACCTTCTTTTAGATTTTGATGTTGGTTGCATTACAAATCGAGATGGTTTATGTGTATGTAGTAAATGAAGTAGGTGGATATCAACTAGTCTCTAGATGATTCACTTTTATCCAATTGTATTTTGGATAATAAATTCCAAATTTAGAATATAAGCGTTGCATATTTTATTGATGTTTTAAGAGGTCAAACTAGCTTTGTTAAAGTAATTTCATGGGATCCAATTAGTTTCAGATGAGAAGAGTGTCATTATTTAGCTCACAAGTAGCTAGAGTCTAGAACCCATAACCGAAGGCCATTGGGGAAAATCAGTAACGCCTTCAATTAATTACATTTTTTAGTAACACCATGCATCCTTGGTTTAGGTAAAACCAACACAATATCATTGCAGGAAGGCAAGGGGTATTATTAAATGTTGAATCTTTGTAATTTTGCACGCAAATGGAGACTATTTTCTTATGGATCGGGCACCTATGCGTTAAGTTAAAGGCGACCATATGAATTTTTTTTCTCCTTTAAGAGTTGAAATCAAGAAATGCAAAGAGAGCATTGTTACCACTCCCAAAATATAAGAATTTTAGCTTAGCACTACTTTTGGGTATGCAAAGGATATATATTTTATGGTTTCCTTGATTTGGGATATACATCATTCTACTCTATTGAAGTTACGTCATTTGTAGATTAGCTCACTAGTACAAAATGGCTAATTAGTTACTAAAAAAAATGACTAAAATTGGCATATAAAATGCCATTTTTCATTCGGTGACCAATAGTAGGCAATTTACAGTACCTTATAACGCGACCAACTTTTAGTCATTTTTAGCTTAGTCATTAATTGGTTGTCTCAATTTTATCATCTAGTAATGTATTTAGTCATAAATTTGGTCATTAATTTAGTCATTGATTTAGTCATTAATTGCCACAATTAATGACCAAACATACAAAAAAATACATTATTATATGATTACGAGAGAAAATGAGTTAATGACCAAAGAAATATGACCAAAATGTTGGTCATGTTATAAGATACTATAAATTAGTTACTAATAGTCATATATATGCAAATTTTAGTCATCATTTGAAACCAATTAATGACCAAAGAAATATGACTAAATTTTAGTCATGTTATAAGATACTGTAAATTAGCAATTAATAATCATATATATGCAAAATTTAGTCATCATTTTAATCACAAATTTGTCATTTGCAGTAGTCATTTATCTTTTTTTAGTATTTTCATATTCATTATAAATGATTGATTTAATAGTTTCTATTCATTTCATTTAATTTCATTCATAATCATTATAAACGACTAATTTAATCATATATTCATTTTATTTGTGTTCATCATTCATCAATATAAACTACTAATTTAGTAGTTTTACATTGATTTTATGTGTTCATTATTAATCAACATAGATTAATTAGTATGATTTTGCGACTAAAAAAATGTTATATAATGTGCATGTTTATCTAATATAATAACGCAAAATTATTTTTATTAGTTACAAGACTAAATAATATCAAGTGCAAATACAAATAATTTCAACCATATAAATTTTATTATATAAAATGTCAAGTATTACAATATGAATTTCCAACTAAATATTGGTTGGACTACAATTTACACACGAAATGTTGTTTCATCATTTCAAAACATTATCATTGTGTTGCCAAAGCATTGCAAGTGAATTCACTATCTTTGAAGACTTGACCAACAGTCTCTATGTGTGCCTTATGCAAGATATTGGCTCTAAGGGTATCAATAGACTGGTTCTCTTCTCTCTCTCATTTTGCATTTGTTGCTCCAGTGTTATTGTTTTCATTTTTTTTCAGTTCTTGCTTCTTATCATCAATATTAAGTTTCTCTCGTGAAAATGAAAAAAGATACAATGTTGGGTATAAGATATGAAATGCGATGAATACTTGAATATAAACTAAAGTAGACTATAAAAGATTTATATGACATACACCTCAACATCTGCAATGTCAATGCCATTTCCCCCATAAAAGCAAGAAACTCGAACAAGTTTTCTTCAGTTGGGGATAGTGGCCATTATGTGACCATATCACCTGTATAAAAAAAGCAAATGAAACATCACCATAGAAAAGAACACCTTAGTAACTTAGTTATATTCAACCTTAAGGGCACAATTTTGCCAACTAAGTTACATGTTAAAAGCCTCAAGTTGTAGATAACTTGTTAAAATAAATAATGTGAGGTGTGATATTTAACCCTTGTCGTTTTATTCACAACAACATTTCATTCTCTAACATGTGAACTTGGTCAAGTATATAGACAACCTGTGCTCAAATAACAACATGAATATAAACTTTTTTAATAATGAAAAAAATATTTTAACACAAAACAACTAAAAGGATTTCAATTAATATCTTGTAATACTAAACTCATCAAGCTTTGGATGTTTTTTAAATGGACATGATACTGAGTATTTTCAATTTCATGGTTAAAAGTCAACAAAATCAAAAGAAACATTCAAAATACAATCAAACAATAAAGAGAAGATATCATGGAATGAACAATGCAATTATAAGAAATTTGTTTATCTGTCCACTAGTTTCTTGTCTAGCATTCCTAAAACATTTGCTTGCCCAAAATAACCATGAGGTGAAAGAATCACGACATTAAAAACCATAGGAATCCCTACTAGAAACATTTCCAAAGTTGATGGCTCAGGTGCCTGAAGGATCTCCAACAACAAATGAATCATATCCAATACATGTTCTGCATTGTATCCCCATCCTTTTTCCAATCCCATTTCCTGTAACCTTCCCACACCAAAGTTAAGTAACACTCAAACGAAGGCATTGACATTCTTTTGTTTTTATATTTTATATCAATAAACTTTGAATCTAATTTGTTTTTAGGAACATATCAATTCATGTTTAAAACCTTCCTATCATGAGAATGTATCAATCAAGTAGGACATCAGAAAAATCAACCTTAATGAGGTCCTCAAACAATTCCTAAAATATCATTATTTTTCTTGTTGTGATATCTTGGATAGAAATCTAACATATCTGCAAAAGAAAAATCCATATATTACGTGTATTCAAACCCTGTATATGGTGTATTTGTAGGCAAGTTTTTAAGGTGTTTTATCTTTACCAAAGCAAACTGTAGATTAGTTAAATTCGATATCCTTTCATTCAACATCAATTTCAGCAAGATAAATGTCGTAGAATTGAGGCTTCTGTGATCCATCATATTTGTAAAAAGAGCTTCGGCGTAAATCACATAAGAAGATTATTGTCGACGCGTTTCGAACCAACTAGTGTGGTTCATCGTCAGGACAAGTTGAAGAAACAGATCAGGCTTTAGCAACTTAAATACGCTGAGCAGAGACTCTAACGGCTATATAACGGCTATATTTGACTCTGTGACCAAGGCCATAAATAAATTTAATCTTATTTATTATATTATTATTTTAATTCTAGAGAAGAGAGAAATTAGGTAAGATTAATAAATTAGAGAATATTATCCCAAGAAATTTGTTTAAATAAATTAATGTTTATTTAAAACTTTGAAAGGTTTCTTTTGAATGAATAATATAAATTAATAAATGTGTAATTTATGATGTATATATTAATAAATCTAATAATATTGATGGTTATTATGCTATTAAATTACTAATGTTTAAATAACTTATTCATGATGAATAATTTGAGATATATCACTAATTATATGTTCTTATTAAGTTATTGCTTAAATGAATATGCTTTAATTAATCATGGTTAGCTTGACTAGTAAAAGTGGAAATAATTTAATTTATTTCTTTTGAATGAATAATATAAATTAATAAATGTGTAATTTACGATGTATATATTAATAAATCTAATAATATTGATGGTTATTATGCTATTAAATTACTAATGTTTAAATAACTAATTCATAATGAATAATTTGAGATATATCAATAATTATATGTTCTTATTAAGTTATTACTTAAATAAATATGCTTTAATTAATGATGGTTAGCTTGACTAGTAAAAGTGGAAATAATTTAATTTATTTCCAGGACTACCACATATGTATGTATCTAAGCTACCATTCAGCCCATAGTTTTTTGGTAGCTAACACAAATAAAATATAAATAAGATTAGACCCCAAAAATACATCATAATTTAATTATACTAATAATAATAACCCAATGAAACAGAGATAAATTCTATATAAAAATACTAAATGAGATTAATGCATAAGAAGAAGCAAGACATAAAAAGAGACAGGAGGAACCCGAAAGAACACAACGCTGCCTGCGACACGCTCGAAAGGACAAAACACGCTCACCCAAAGAAAAAACCCAGGATGAACAGAGGGGCGGGGGGGGGGGGGGGGGAAGGGAGAAACC
>APFE031052129.1:211998-242369 GCA_000404065.3 Pinus taeda
ATAAATTAAATTATTTCCACTTTTACTAGTCAAGCTAACCATGATTAATTAAAGCATATTCATTTAAGCAATAACTTAATAAGAACATATAATTATTGATATATCTCAAATTATTCATCATGAATAAGTTATTTAAACATTAGTAATTTAATAGCATAATAACCATCAATATTATTAGATTTATTAATATATACATCGTAAATTACACATTTATTAATTTATATTATTCATTCAAAAGAAATAAATTAAATTATTTCCACTTTTACTAGTCAAGCTAACCATGATTAATTAAAGCATATTCATTTAAGCAATAACTTAATAAGAACATATAATTATTGATATATCTCAAATTATTCATCATGAATAAGTTATTTAAACATTAGTAATTTAATAGCATAATAACCATCAATATTATTAGATTTATTAATATATACATCGTAAATTACACATTTATTAATTTATATTATTCATTCAAAAGAAACCTTTCAAAGTTTTAAATAAACATTAATTTATTTAAACAAATTTCTTGGGATAATATTCTCTAATTTATTAATCTTACCTAATTTCTCTCTTCTCTAGAATTAAAATAATAATATAATAAATAAGATTAAATTTATTTATGACCTTGGTCACAGAGTCAAATATAGCCGTTATATAGCCGTTAGAGTCTCTGCTCAGCCTATTTAAGTTGCTAAAGCCTTATCTGTTTCTTCAACTTGTCCTGACGATGAACCACACTAGTTGGTTCGAAACGCGTCGACAATAATCTTCTTATGTGATTTACGCCGAAGCTCTTTTTACAAAGATAAATGTCACACATTATTGTTTTTCATTTTTCAACATGCTACAAATGATAAATTGAAAGTCACATAAAACGAAGACTAAGCCCTTTTTTCTAACAAAAACAAACAAACAAATAGTGCCTCTAATAAAACTTCACACCTCATAAATTATGTTGCCACGTGCATGGGCCAAAGTTGAGATTCTTTGAACCATCTTTAAGTCATACTTAATGGGATATTTGTATGTTTACCGTGATGTCAATTGATGTTAAAAGCAATATATAAATTCAGGTTATTATGAGTGAAACTCAAGTATAATTCAAAAAAATAACATCATTGCAAGGTACTAGAGAGAGAAACATCTTCATAATTAGGCTTCTCTATTTTAGTTTGATTTGAATTTATTTCGTATTTGAATATATAATTTTCCCTAAAGAAGTGAAATAGAAATATGAGAATCGAAATAGCCCAGACAATCCCAACCCTTCCTTTCATAGTTATCCATACCTATCTCCTAGCCTTGTTATAATAATGTCCTTTAAATTATTCAAAGAGTAGAATGAATTTGCTACAAAAAAAAGAAATTGGTCATCATGATATTAATTATAAGCTCCACAAAGAAAGTTGTAAATTGGGTTTATCTTTGGTGGTTGTGAGGAATGATTGTTATCCTTCCCACCTAATTTCAATTTCCATAAGTGACGTGTTGAGCTCATAACAAGCATATTGGTGTAATGACATTGAACCTTGTTATTAATCGGAATTCAACAAAGTAAATCTTTTGGTCGCCATTATTTCTAATTCACTCCAAAAACAATTAGCTAGTTGCTACATAAGAGATGTCATAACTGCAACTTGTGAATTCTTTCATAGCATATGGCTTGTTTCATCTTGGTATTCATCTGCCTTACCAAAACATTCTTCTTATTTATTTCCTATATTCAATCAAAAACGTATGTGGTATTGACGGAGTCAATTCAACTAAATCACCCATTTTTAACTTCTGACAAGAATCACTAACAGTTTTGTGATTCACTCTTGGCCTCAACTCCTCTTGTATTGGCAAACCATAAGATGTAAAAAGTGAACTTCCATAAGTCATTTTGTCTAGAAAATCCTTCACAATCGAATTTGGAGGTAGTTCTTGCATAATGATCTATTTAACAACAATAAGCAATCCTTTATTCATGAAATTGATATGATGGTACAAACAACATACATAAAAAATGTGTAAAACATTAGCAAATGAATTTCAAAACAAGCAGATACCAAAGAAACTACATCATAATATGGTGTTTTTAAGAATATCATGCTCACTTTATTATCTTCCAACATAATTAGATGGAAACTATCATTTGCGCCATGTGGTGGGCCATAGAAGTTATCCATATGTGGGCAACCATCTTTATGGGAAGGGAAAGGGCTAGGTGGTCTCATGTCTGCATCCTAGGGAGATAACTGTAGTTTAGTGTCCATAATCTCAATGTTCCACATTAGCACCCATCATGCCCACTCGACCATCTGCATAATGAAGGAAGAGTGTGTTTCTTCACCCTCCTTGTACCTCAAATGTGCAACAACTCCAAACGCAGCTTGCTGACGCATTTCTTTAGTCTATATTTGTATTTCCAATGGAAGACCATCATCCCCAAAAACAATAGTATGCTAATACTGATACATAAATTGTTTGGATCACAAGTGTTAGGAGAGTAACCCAAAAAAATCCCATTGGTTTATGCCTAAGCTAATCTAAAAATGACATAACTTCAATAGAGCGTAATGATGTATATCCCAAATCAAGGAAACCATAAAATATATATGCTTTGCATATGAAAATGTAGTGCTAAATTAAAATTCCTATATTTGGGGAGTGGTAGCAATGAAAAATCTTTTAAAAGGGGTGTTGTTGAATGATGTAAGTAGAAGCATCTGTTATCCAATATATCCAATGGAATTTTCAAAAGAATAACGATATCTTATCAAGAAATAGTACAAATTACAACATTGTCACCATGCAAAACATACCGATATGCCACCATGCAAAACTTGTCGATATGATTGGTGATATTGCATTTAAGTTGCACATTCTCCTATAATACCTCAAAAATGTCATCCACAGATTTGCAACAATTTATTTGAATGTCCTCTCTCACAAGAGATTTCAACATCTCATTTGCTACTTCAGAATGTATGATGATCATCCAGAAGGGGTTAGATAAAAGAATCCTTCTCACTTATACTTCCACTATATGATCTCCCTTGTCATAATTTATCGACCTCTTCAAAGCTTAGGCCTTTCATCGCAAGAATAAAAGCAAGCAAAAAAAGGAATACAACCCCAACAAGAGTGTTGAATACTATAAATTTTTTGAATGTGCCCAACACATCAATCAAAGATAGGAATCTATCTGAAATAATTAGATTAAATTTCCAGCAAATTTTTGCATCAATTGCTCCACACATACTTCTATATTTTGAAGGATAAATTTCATAATTGATTTTTGATGGAACTGTTCCCATGCCAAGTGAGAAGAAATCTCTATATAAAACAAAGCCACGAACAACAATCCAACCATAGCTAATTGGACCCACATCATTGTGCCAAGAACAAAAATGATGGGAACAATATTGCTCGGATGTTGACATTTTTATTAATGAGGTCTAAGGGCATTAGTTTAGCTAGAGCCCCCAATATGGTACCTAGCCTTATCCTTTTTTCGACATAACATATGGGTTGGGAAAACCTAAGCGAAAATGGAACCCTGGTAGGGAAGGCCTCCTACTTCGTTGAACTCAACAGTGAATCGAGGCCCTGTTGGCTATATAGAGCTGCTAAAATAATGAGTTTTAAACGCTATATGATCTTTAAAGCCCTAACACTTGCAACAATACCCCTGCTAAGAAGGCTTGAAATTCGAAATAGTTTAGGGAGATGGCAAGGTTTTCATGCCATAAGGACATAATATTTTGATCGCGGGACTAATTTTTTTCTTGATCATGCAACCAAAATGAGATATATTTTAGCAGAGGCAGTCTCGCGGAAGCTCGACACTGAAATTTATGAAGAACAAAAACAATGTGTTTACACTCAGGAAGTTAATTCTGGTAATCTTGCTACTATCTACAATTTGTTAAAGGGACATCGTTAGGATATGTTGGAGGAATTATCATCTGAATTGATTTCATGTGTTGTAATTCAAGTATTGCTTGAAATCCAGGATAATGCTAGATTGACATTGCAATTCTTCAACTGGTTATAAAAACAACATATTCAACAAACTATACAAGTTCACTTAACTCTACTGAGCATTTTCTTGCAAATCTTGCACATCTAAGGAAGGATTCTCGTACCTCCTCAAATAATGGCCTTATGAAGCCCCTAAATGGCTAAAGCTTTGACATACAGACCCTACATTTATCCTGAATTCCATGTTTGCCTCGCTAAAGCCTTCATTTTCCACCACCCCACCATCATCAACAAAGCCCTAGTAAGCACGTCTCTTTGCATTTCCAGCTTTCAACTCTTAAAGGAGAAACAAAATTCATAGGGTTGCCTTTAACTCAATGCACAGGTGTCCTATCCATAAGAAAATAATCTCCATTTGCGCGCATAATTACAAAGATTCAACATTTAACAATGCCCCTTGTCTGCCTACAATGATATTGTGTTGGTTTTACCGAACCCAAGGGTGCATGGTGTTACTAACAAATGTAATTGATTCAAGGCCTTATCAATTTTCCCCAATGGCCTTCGGTTTTGTGTTTTAGACTCCAGCCACTTGTGAGCCAAATAATGACACTTTTTTCATCTGATTGGATCCCAAGAAAATAACCAATTGGATCCCATGAAATTCCTTTAACAAGGCTAGTTTGACCTCTTAAAACATCAATAGAATATGCATCACTTGTAGGCCAAATTTGGAAATTATTATCCAAAATACAACTCGATAAAATTGAATAATCTAGAGACTAGTTGAGATCCACCTACTTCAATTAGTATAGAAACACAAACCATCTTGTTTAGTAATGAAACCAACATTACAATCTAAAATAAGGTAGATTCAATAAGTTTGCATTGTAGGACTTTACATCATGACCTTGTCAAAATTTAAAGCCCTAGAGCACACAATGGGCGCTAAAGTTAAGACAAAATAATCAATGGGCAAGAAACCCATTCTTGTATAAATAATTTTCTTTTGCAAAAATACAACTCTTTTTCTTTTGACAAGTACTTTGATTACATCAAGTCGTGATACATAGGCAATTATGAAGACCAAAGCTCATTACCATTTTCCACATCAATTTGTTGTTGAAAGGGAGACATGATACACAAAGGGATTCACGTAGCTAAATGGTTAGATATAGCCAATCCAAAATATATGGGAGTTTGGGGGCTTGCACACATTCATCTATTTGGAAAATTACTAGCAACTAAAAGCCCATGGAATCTATAGGCAAAAGAGAGTTTGTGGAAGTAGGTGATAAAACATAAGTATATAACTCCAAGAACCATCATGGATTGGATAAAAAAATCCCAAGAAAACCATTAAGAATGTGTCTAATCAGTAAAAAGCGTTTATTTTACCCTTGAACATGGAGGTTAGGAAATGGGACACATGTGAAAATGGGTACAAATTCTATCCTGGGATGGAATTCCATTATGCCTCCAAATGACTAAGTTGATCTTCATAGCAATGGCTAGCTCTTCATAAAAAGACAATAATTGAAATAATATTTGGTCACAAAGGATGGAAATCAACTCCATACTTGAAGATAAATGAACATAGATCCATCTTAATTACAGTTCTAACATGAGTCAAGAGGGATCAAATTTCTTCACGTGCAAACTTTTTTACAGCGCAAAATACAATGTCTTATTTTTCACTATTTAAATTGTATTTTTGAATACTAAATAGAGTATATATAGGGCCAATTAAAAATTTTAACCATAAAAACTTTTTTTTCTTTCTATATATAGATATATACCACCCTAAAATCCATCTTAACCCCGGATCTATCAAGCCCCAAGAGGGATCCAATATCTTGAGGTGCAAACCTCTTTTTTGAGTGTAAAACTTGAGGAAATGTTTGCACCTCAAGACATTTGATCCCTCTCGGCGCTTGATAGACTCGGGGTTAAGATGGATCTAGGCTGGTTATATAATACAATATAATATCTATATTTGTATCTATATGTCTCTTTCTGATTCGCTCTCTCTATCTCACCCCCAAACATGCACACATTCTCTCCATATCTATCTATTTCTCTCCCCCTCCCTCTTACCTTTCTACCCCTCTCTCTCGTTCCCTTCTCTATCCCTCTCTCTTCCCCTTCTCTCCTTCTCTCTCTCTTCCCTCCCACTCCCCTCTCTCCCACTTTCTCTCCATCACTCCCTTTTCATTCCCTCTCTCTGTCCAGCTTTCTCCCTTTATGTTTTTCTTCTTCCTTCCCTCTCCCTCCCCCTCCAACTCCATCTCTCTCCCCTTCTTTCTCTTGAGTCCTCTCTCTCCATCTCTCTCTCGCCTCCCTCTATCTCTCCCCCCATCTCTCTATCTCTATCTCCCCTCCAACTCTATCACTATCTCCCTTTCTCTCTCCCCTCCATCTCTGTGTCTCCCTCTCTCTCTCTTCCCCTTCTCTCCCTATCTCTCTCTTCCCTCCTCTCCTCTCTCCCTCACTCTCTCTCCATCTCTCGCTTGTTTCTCTCTCTTGCTCTCTATGTCTCTCCTGTCACTCACTCTCTCTCTCTCTTTCTTTCTCTTTCTGTCAATGCCCTCCAACTTCATCTCTATATCCCTCCCTCTCCCCTCACTCCCCCCCTCTATCCCCTTCACTTTGCTTGTTGTCATCCCTTGGATCCTTAGTTAAGATGGATTTATGTTGGTTCTTACTAATACTATTTATTTTATATAAATTTCACATCTTTAAATATAAAAGTATTCTCATTTTTCATTTTATTAAAACCTTAATTTAATTTTTATGGGAATATTTTTAGTAGTTGTGAGGACATAGAGTTTAGATATATCTCAAAATTGATTATAACCTTTTTCCTTTTAGCTTCAATTAAAAAAAAAAAATGTTATAAAATTAAATTATTTTTATTGTGAAATAAGTTATGGTTTTTGGGCATGTTGTATTGATAATCCATGGTATTGGTCTATGCTATTGATCCATGGTATTGTAACAAAGCCAATTTACAAGATAATAATATCCATGGTAAAGTGGGGTTGAATATTCATGGTGAAGAATCTTGTCACATTGTTAAAAAATATTTTGATCATGAAATAAATTATGATTTTTTGGCATGTGATATTGATAAGCCTTGGTATTAGCCCCATGCTATTATAACAAAGTATATTCACAAGTTCATAATATCAATGGCAAAGTGGGAGTGAATATCCATGATTAAGAATCTTGTCATACTGTTATAAGATATTTTGATTGTGAAATAAGTTATGTTTTTTGGGCATGTGGTATTGATAAGTCATGGTATTGTAGAAAGGTCTATTTACAAGTTAATAATATCCATGGTAAAGTGAGGGTGAATATTTATGGTTAAAAATATTTTCATATTGTTTTAAAATATTTTGATTGTGAAATAGGTTATGTTTTTTTTGTTGGGTATGTGGTATTGATAAGCCATGGTATTGAAACAAAGCCTAGTTTTTACAAGTTAATGATATAACAGTAAAGTGGCGGTGAATATCCATGGTTAAGAATCTTGTGATATTATTATAGAATATTATGGTTGTGAAATAAATTATGGTTTTTGGGCACGCGGTATTGATAAGCCATGGTACTGTAACAAAGCCTATTCACAAGTTAATAACAAAATCAAAATATAACAAATTATTTTATTATTATTATTATTGTAACTTTTTATTATTAATTAAGCCACATTTAAATGTTTGCACTCATCTTCGATATCAGTTTTCATTTTTTTCTATTTTTAATTAAGCTGACACATCCCCTCATACGACTGGTTTGTAGGATGAGCCTCTCGACTAAAAGAGAAATAAAGAAACTAGGATAGAAATTATGTTTTTTTCCTTGGAATTACCCAAAAAAAATTACAAGAAGCAACCAAGACGACACACATAAAAATAGAGCATCAAAAGGCAAATGTAACTATCATGTTTCCTAGTTTCCGGTTGAATAAAGATTTATTCTTCTTTCTGAAATTGTTTTCTTTATCAGGAATCTTGCTCTTTTGATCTGTTTTACTCCCCTCCATGTATGCTTCTGGAATTATATTCATGCTACTAAAAATGATGTTCAGGTATATAATTATGTTGTTATGAGGCATCCATTTAATTATGCCACGTAGTTCAGTTCCCTGCTGTAATTTTCACATAGGGATACTAAAGAGAAAAAACTTGTCGAGGAATAGAAATTGAACCCCGATTCAACTAAACTTTACCTTTGCAATTCTTTGGTAGACTTCTCGGTTGTAATACCCACAAAGGATGAGAGAAAATGTAGGAATTCAATAAATAAAAGTCGTTGGAAGGAAAACTCCTTTCCGAGCAAGAGCAGTTACAACATCGTTGACATTTATAGTTTCTGCAAGGACAATCACTGGTTAGCCTAATGTCCTGAAGGCATACAACATTAAACTAATATAAACTGAAACCCAACCGCAAACTATTCAAGAAACCCAACAAAACGAATAGTGACCAAACTAAGTAGATAAAAATAGTAAACCAAAATAAAAATTCTATAAACATTTCTAAACATCCCGTTATAGGGAGAAATAATACCCATGTTTCTCTGCTAGCCATGGTTCTATGTGTTGCAGCTTGACTGTGACCGTGGTTATTACCCATAATCTATACTAGTTAGGGTTAGCATATATCCATTACATTCTTCAAGCCCACGCTAGCCAATTTATATACCACAGAAGATGAAAAGAAAGGAATACATGTGGAGGCAAAAATGCGGCACCCTCTTCTCCTTGATTCTTTTTCGAGAAATCATCTCGCTTATGTTCCAACAACAATCACCATACTCTTTGAAAACGAAGCAACAATGAAGAGTAAAGTTCAGTGAGGTAAAAGAGCATGGACGTCTAGGTTTCAATCAAGAATATATTCCTCCTTCAATTTTCCCGCATGAATCTCGATTCTTCCTCTTCTTCTGTTTTGAATTTTTTCATTCATTCCATGCAATGTGATGTGCCTTGTATGAAGTTTTATTTTCCCTCATTTCACGCGTTCTAATTTTTGATATTGATGCATCCCCTCTCCCAAGTGCTATTCGACGGTGCATATATCCTAATCCTAGGTCCATCGAGATGGAAATATACAATAATACAAAATAGAAAGATGGTTTTTTTAATCTTTGGGACCCACACAAAAGAGTAGTAAAAGCTAAAAATATACCATAATGCAAAATAGAAAGAGAGTTTGTTGGAGAGATCAGTATATTCTTCACTGAATTATTAATCTTGTGTGGGGCGGCTCATGATGGCACTGCGGATATTTTCTGAAAAGGGTTAGAGATATTATGCAAACGGTCGCCACCTCTGCACCCTACTCACCCTACCTACCTGCTAGCTATCGACGTTCGTTTCTCCCCTCGACTGCAACACCCATGACAGTTCCCGTCACCCGTAACTCATTGAGCCCTCCATAACAGTGTTGTTTATCATCTCCTCCCTGTTCACTGCATTCCCACTGATTTCCGATACCCTCCCTACGACGATGATTACAATGGTCCTGGAGGCAGCTGGTGGATATCATCTTGGAACAAGTATGGAGCTTGACCTAGTAGACTACTCGGAAGACCCGTTGGAGAATTTCAATATCTGGAAAACCCCTCACTCCGCCACAGACAAACTTCTACCCTTCTGCTGCCACTCGTCAGCTACCATTGCGGTCTTCCTTCCATCTCAAGACCTTCCTGCTCCATAATAACTTTCTCGGAGCCTCCTCCAATCTAGTCGTTTCCTCCCTCGTCGTCACAATCACCCTCAACTAAAACCTTTGTTTCCGCCTGCCTCCACCCTAATCTTGAGGCAACTAGCTCTCAAACTCCCCTCTCATCCCTCCCTGGTGAATCTTCAACCAACCCTTTGAGAACCCACCCCCCAGCCGAGGGAAACCCACAAGCTTCAATACTTGAGGCACCTCCATCGGGCAATTACACAAAGGTACCCCTTCTCTCGAAATCGATTCCAGCAGCCGAACATACCTGCCCTTAAAACCCTGATCCAAATCCCAACCAGTCAAGGGAAATTTCGAAGGACCCTGAAGAGCCGACACGGAGGGGAAAAAAGGAATTGCTTCAAAGTCAGAAGCAAAGACGTTATCCTTAGACTTGGGGAGGAAATTCAGTGAGGTGACACCATCGACACGGTAGACCGGGTTTTGGTAGGAAGAATTCGTGGTCGTAGCTACACAGCGGCTAGGCTTAAGATGTGGACCTCAGAGGTATGGGGGTAGCACCTGGCGGACCTCCCAACTGTTCAAACCTTCATTATAGGATGGTTTGCCCTGCGCTTTGCTAGAGTTGAGCACACGAACTGGGTCTTGTCGTCCTTCAGGCATTTCGAGCATGCTCCAGTTCTTCTCTGGCAATGGAACCCTCTTTTTGACCCGGAAAAAGAATAGATAGGAGTTGGCCCTATATGGGTTCGGCTACCAGGACTTCTCCTACAATTCTAGTTAGAGGATATATTCCGCCGCATTGGCAACACTCTATGAACCCACCTCGATCACGACAGATCATACCTGGCTTCAAGCATGATGGCATATGTCAGGGTTCTCGTTCACCTGGATACTCAGGGCGGTCTTCAGGAGCACATCACCTTATAGTGGAAAACCTTCTCCCGAAAGCAAACCCTAGACTATGAAGGTGTCCCTTTCCGATGCAGACGTTGCCACAAAGTGGGACACCTATTCAA
Organism: Pinus taeda; assembly: GCA_000404065.3. Classification (NCBI taxonomy): domain Eukaryota; kingdom Viridiplantae; phylum Streptophyta; class Pinopsida; order Pinales; family Pinaceae; genus Pinus; species Pinus taeda. The sequence continues at coordinate 222,686 of APFE031052129.1, forward strand.
AGATTGTTCGCTAAACAAGAAGGAAAGGGCTGGAGATAAGGGGAAGGATACAATGCAAAAAAATGCACAAGCGCAGGGCAGTCGTCCAATGGGGGAAGAGGTAGCAAATTTGGCACACTCTGAAGCATTACATGTGCCCTCTAAGGCGACCAAAAAGAAGCGGGGAAAGGCACCAGTCATGTTTTCGGGAAAACTAGTGTCTACTCAGCTCTGCTAGTCCCACTAAGACGGGTAGCTATCTTAGAAACAAACAATTCAAAGTAATTTGTGTTTTCCTTTATGAGAGACAGATGAAAGAGAAGCAGAGAGCACCAACCTTAGTCTTTCGCTTGGCTCCTCGCTTGTTTACTCTCTCCCTTGATAGAGCTTTCGCCACTCCTTTCTCACTTGTCCCGCTTCAAGGAACACCTGTAGAGTCAAAGCAGAAAAATACCATCAAAGCATAGAGATCTATAACCATAAACAATGTAGAATCAAATGTAAATTAACCATACAAATGCATACACAAATACAAGATTCAGAAATATTCAAGCATATGGAGGAAAACTCAAATAGCTTTATTGATAGAAGTAGTAAAAGAGAGGATTACAACCCAGCTATCTGATCCAACGCCATCCTCCCAGCATGAAAGCCCTCTTCACCTCATGAAAATCTAGATCACCCAACAATACAATGCTTCACAGAGAAACCAGCAACACTTCCTTACAAAATACAAAATTCCAGCCTCTGGATCTCTAGGATGAGGAATCCCTATATAGATATTTGCAGGGGGGTGAGTTAGCTTCTGGGATTTGATTAGTGTCATTTCACTGGTATTTCTTGGTTCCACTTGGAGATTTCATGATCTCTTACTCATCACTGGGCGAATTCAGAGAGGCAAGTGTCATATGAGAAGTTTCTAGAAGATTCTCTGAGTTTCCACCTAGCAAACTACCTTTTCCATTTGTCTGCTCTCGCTCATTGCACCCTACAGAAGGAATTTTCAGTATGAATCACACCCTTTGTGTGTAACAGGTGAGATGCATCACACCCTCATCATGGAGTAGTCTGTATGGTCCAGTTTTGACCAGTACTGAGCAGTTTTTCAGGGAGAACTTTTGGGAAATGATGTAATCAGTTGACCTTGATCCTTTAGGGTATGAAACAACACTTTTAGGGGTTTAGAATCCCTTGGTTTATGGACATATGTGATTGGGGTTGCAGTGCCCAAATATGTCTATAACAGTTGCCCCCTAAAGCATGAGGTCGTAAATCTTTTGATGTCAGTCGAAATGCTTTATCATAATGATCCAAAGTTTTTCAAACTGGAAGGTGACCTGTAATAAGATACAATACAGTACATTATCTTCATAGTATTTGTCATGATCTAGCTAAGGCGGGCATTCCCATGCTCAACTTTATAAATTCATTTTCATGTACATAGGACAGACAATCGTCTGTGTGGCAAACTAATGATTCTGGTAGAGCCATCATCCCTTAGCTTGAATGATTATCTGTGTAGCTATGGAGTACATTTGATGTCTTTATTTTCCTGAATATATCGTAGCCCGGATGGATGAAACTAGATCCGGAGTCTTCAAACTCATTCAATCTTCGCCTGAAGTACAAGTTGATCCATGTGAAAAGATGTTCTAGTGCTGTAAAGTTTTGTAGATGTTCTATGCTGAGAGCAATTTCACTTTTCACACAGCAATCATACAAGTAGTTAAGCAAAATGCAGATAGAACATATAAGCAGATCTTACAGAAGACAAATCAGAAACAGGGAAAATGTGTGTGTTCGTTTCGGCGGTCAACAGGATGCTTCAACCAGTAAAGTCTCCTTTGGTCAGCCAGCCCAGATGTGTCACAACAACCCTCCAACCAGTAGATGAGTCAACCCAAGTCAATTCTGCAAAAGTCAACGTTGTCCTGAAAAGTCAACGCAGGGGCAGCAAGCTAAAAGTCAACGCAGCAGCAAAACGGTCAACTCTTTGACTTCGATTTTTGTGCCAGGTAGTACGGCCTTCAAAAATCGAACTTTCCACAAATTTTCAGCTTGATTGGACCAAGGGTTGACCAAAGTCAACGCTGGTCAAACTTTCTGCAAAACCCTAGCAGCAGAAACCCTAGCAGCAGAAAATCCGTACAGTCTGTCCTCTTCGTCCTTCCCACGTGTGGCTGAATTCGTCCTCCAGGTAGCTTGTATTCTCTAAGATGAGAGAGGAGGATGTGAGTTGAATTGTGTTGAAATTCTCTCCAACTTTTCCTGTATTTATATCCATCAATGAGGGTGTGTGACACATCTGTTGGGCATGTGAGCCTACATGACAAAAACTGGCTGACCTTGCACATATAATTTATTAAGAATAATAAATTCAAAATATAAGTTCTGCTCATCGGATTAAGACTATTTTTATATGGATTTTACACCTCTCTGAAAGAGGAATCCAACAAAAATATTAGCCTCTTAATCTGATCATCAGAACATGGAGTTTGGACCTAGTTGTCCAAATTTAACAAGTGTCGAACATGGAAAGGCATCGCCTGATTACCAGCCAATGATGTAAGCTGTTAACAGGCATGGGAGGAATCACCAATAATGATAATGACCCTCAAGGTACTGCAGTACAATTCACGTGATGTGAATACATGAGTCGATGTCGAACATCACGCAAAATCTTTCGGTCGAAGGCCATTGATGTAAACCAGTCACCGGAAGTGAGAAACTCGCCATTGAGGTATGCAAGCTTCAAAGTACTGGAAGGGTTGTTCCTAAGTCAACTTGTTGGATAATGATCTGATGTCAACAAGAAGTGACCCATCGTAGGAGGGCCTTAATGAATCCCACATCTTATGACACAAAATGGAGCAAATGATTTTGTGGAGGTGAAAACGATCTAATGATGCAAAGTTCAGGGTGGCGGTCATGAAAGAATGGAGCGCAAAGGTATTGCAGTGGATGAGGCGTTAGCTGGGTTGTTGAATTCTCTGAGCGACTTCTCTTGAACATATCGGTGACACTGAAATGGATTGGTAGCGTTAACCCAAAAAATGGATGGTATGGAGGACCAATGGTGATATGACCGGTTAACGAAATATCCCAACCTAACTCAATCATGGTGATGGAGTGAAAGTGTCATGTTCAAGAGCGACCTGCTACCAATGAAGTTCTTCAAGTTTTCTTCCCTTTTTCCCCAGTCATTGTTGACCAGTACCTCTTTATTTTTTTCAAGCTTGAGGAGGATAACATATTCTTGTTCTATAATTTTCCCTTTGGGCAAACCTGTCGCTATGTTTTAGCGAGCCTAGCGATAGTGAAACTTGCTCTTGTCCGTATGGACAAGTTTTTTGCTATTGTTTTAATGAGTTTAACGAAAAAGATAACTCAATCCTTTTCATATTTAGAGAGTCTGAAAAGAGACGGAAAGGAAACTCCAGTAGTCCTTTTTCATAGTATAATCCCTTAAGTCTGAACAAGTATAAAATAATATGACAGGGATGACTTTTCGATAGTTTTAGCGAGCCGAACAAGACAAGCGCTCGATATTTTTGTGTAATGATCCCTCAGGTCCAAAAAGATTAAAATATAGAGGAGGGATGGCGCTTCCCTTTACTTTAACGAGCTAAGAAAGGCCAGTAGCTCGGCAATATTTTCATATTTTAGGAGTATAAAAAGAGCTTAAAAGAGACTCATTTTTTGAGGAACAAGTGATGTTTTCGGGTAGCAACTGGTTCCAGCTAAGTTTGAAACTTTTCAAGCACGGAAGTGTAAAGAAGATGGCTAACAGAATCACTCGTCGCGGCTGTTTCTCAAAAGGGTAAACAATCAAGTGGAGGTGTATGATCAGCTGAAAGAGTGGAGGTGACAGTAAGAACATGACCAAGGCTCAAATGGTTGATAGTAATGCAATCACAAAGGTTATTTACTGAGGGTGGATTCATTTTTTAATGAGCTTGAATCTTTAGAAACTATGCTCAGTGCTAGGTTTATTTTTTAACGAGCTTGAACTTTGCGGAAACATTGCTCGTTCCAGTCATCTTTAAGGATGTCTCTCATTAGTAGGTTCATTTTTTAATGAGCTTGCCCCATGCGAAACTTTGCTCATGAGCCTTTTGTATGCAGGCTAGAAACGACCAACTACAGAACTAACTACACTAGGGTTTAATGAACTACTAAGGTCAGGTAGGATAGTTTCGTACAAAACATTTCCTTTGCTTTGCCAGTGCCGACGGCACCGGCAAAGGTGAATGGTGGATCAGACCAATCACCTAACCTAAGCAGTTGAAGTTAGTAAAATAGTACGGGGTTAGAGTTACGTTGGTCGCTTTTCACTTGCGTAAAAAAGGTTTGCATGCCCCTAGATATAAATAAAAGTAGAGTTTCCACGTTACCATATGGAAGTCCTTACATTAAAGCAAGATTTTTTCGTCCACATTGCAAACAAAACACTTCCTTGGCTTTGTCCATCGAAATGGATAAAGGTGAATGGTGTGAGTCCACTTCCAATCACATAACCTTCGACGAGGGAATCCTATTCCAGACTGATCCCATATCCTAAACAGATGGGTGTGTCAGACTGGTCATATATCCTACAAGGAAATCTATCTTATATCTGGGTTCGCCTACCAAAGCAGACTAGGGTGCATGCCCCCTGGGTTTCGTCTCTTTCATCAAATCACTCGCGGTCATCAGGTGGATGGACTGGAGGTTGATGAGACATTCCTTGTGCAAAGAGACCATTTAGGGATGGCATTTGACTAGTAGTCGTGTTTGAATAGGGGAATGAAAGCTGGTCAACAAGTTGTATCATTCTGCCTTCATACGGGAAACGCATCACCCGAAAGAGTGAGTTAACAATAACTCCCATGCTATAAATGTAGTCACGCCCAAGGAGTAGATTGTAATCTAGCGGCCCTTGGACTTCCATCACGTTCAAGTGAACGATTTTCCTTCTCAAAGTTATAGGCAAATTTGGAAGGATCCCTAACGGTCGACTAGTTCCTTTATTGAAGCCTGAGAAATTTCGAATCTCAGGCAGAAGCGATGGCGAACCAAGCGCTTTCCAAGTAGTTGAGGAAAGGATACTCACGGAAGCCCCTTCATCTATGATAGTTCCAGCCATGATCATTCTATAAGCTTGTACTATGATTCGGAATGGTACATTAGATGGTAGGCGGGGTCCCGCTAGTAGATTCCAATCAAAGGAAACAACTAGATTGCTTGGAGGAGGGATTGAATAAATGGCCAGATGAATCTCTTGAAATGGGGAACTTCCCTCTTATGGTAAAGGAACGGGTATATCACCCCCATGTTCATTAGACTTTGTGTTAACAAAAAGAATTTGAATGGTGTCCTTCTCATTCTCTTTGGAGACTGTATCATCTGAAGGTGGACATTCTGAAGACAAGACTGGGTTGACTATCGTCTCGACCTGTTGACTTTGGTCTGGTGTGGACTCATAGGGTTTATCTTCAATGATAGGCGTTTCGATTAACAAAAAAGGTGTGTCAGTCGGATTTTCAACTAGCGATGGACTCAGCAAGATTTTCTTGTATCCAAGTGGAAGTTGTTGTGGTGAAGCGAGACAGTTATCAAGACCCTTTTAGCTTCATCCAAGAAAGGATAACAGTGGAGGGTATGATCGCCTTCACACAACCTACAAGGAAATTTAGATCTTCTTTTTTGTCCATTGAATTCATTTTCACTAATTGATGGTGTACTCTCAACATGATCGACAGAGGTTGAAGACACCGGATCGTGCAAGCGGGGAGACCAGTGTCTCAAGATCCGCGAGATGCAAGGACAATATCGATGATAATGGTCTCCTTTGCAAATGACACATGGATATTTGGGTTTGGACGGTGCAGTGTGTGGATTTTTTCCAGACGATGCATGGTTGCCCCCTTTCGTCGTTGGCTTCTTCTTCTTCTTCTTATCCTTCCCCTTCTTCTTCTTCTTAGCTACTTGGTTTTTATTGTTACTAGTTTCACCAAGTGACGAGGAAGAAGGAGAGGGATAAACAAACAAAGTGGAAGGTGGGGAAGCAACTTCAGTATCATCTGGTTGCTGATTTGATTGTTGAGGACTTACGGTGTTTTGAATGACAGAGGTCGAGAAAAGCCATACTGGTAGGCCAATTGTGAGTCCTGGAAGGGACAATGTAGCCATGTATGGAGCACCAATATCTCCCCAAGAAGAGGAAGGACTAGGATTTCCCCCAAGGGGAAGTCCTTGATTGGTGGACTCCATTTTCTCAACCTGAGACCAATGAGGGAACAGTGATGTTATTCCGAATAAAATAAATTTTATGACACTTTGACACAACTTGCTTTTTCAATTTTTAAGAGTCGAGAAAAAAGCTAAAGATGACTCTAGTCACCTTCGATTTTTAATGAGCCTGAAGTGACAAGTGCTCAGATGGACCTTTTCTTTTAAGGAGTCGAAAAGGAACGAAAGTGACTTCTCTGGAAATCTAGACAAAGGGATTATCAAACCAATCGCAAAATTGCAATATACACCTCGGTGGTAAATTATAGAGAAATTACAGAGGACTTTACATACGGCAGTCAATCTTCCCGAATGTTGTGTTTAGTGCATTGCAATCGATAGGGTGGCAGACACAGCTTCCTAAGGATAAAGGATATCAGCCTATTGTGGTCTCCCAATATATACTCGATGGTACGTGGGAGTACAAGTTCGTACTGGCACTTGTCATATCAAAGAGGAGGAATCACCCAACCCACAATGAAAACGATTGTTACCATGCTTTATGATGCCGGAATACGTCTCTAGCCTAGACTTCTAAATGTTGTGCGTTAGGTTCCAAAGCGTTTTTATGTTCATTGAGGTTTATTTTATAGTTGATATTTCTTAAGAAGTTTGCCTTTCAAGGTTCACCATGTGATGTAGATGTACAATTCCTAAATATGCAGTCTAAAATGATAAACAGTCGTTTATTTTCTTTCAGCAATGAAAATCCTAGCTACTAAGGAAAGAAAAGTACGATTCTTTCAACAAAGAGCAGAGAGCACACACTAAATGTACTTTTCCTAAATCAATTTCCGCATTCATTCTAAATGCAAATGCGCATGCATGTATTTGTTTTTCCACTTTCTTAATGTGAGAATGAAAAAAAAGAAAACTAAGTACAGATTTGAATTACTTTTCTTCAAAGCGATACTTTAGCAAGTTCTTTTCAAGAACGGAAGGAAGACTACGACGACACTTTCACTTTCGAATGGAAAACTGCTTTCGACACTTCAAATAATTGACAATTCAAATCAAATACATGGCAAAATTATAATCAACTATCTAAAAGAGGAACACTTTACAACACTCTTTTTCTTGACTGAAAATGACAGTTGCGACACTTTCGAATCAAAAGACAACAGTTCGATTAAGCTACTATTTGCAAAGGAGGACTGTAAATGATGATAAAAACATTTAAAAAAAAAAAATTACAATTCCTAAAGCATTAAAAAAACATTAAAAAAAAAAAAAAAAAAAAAAAAAAAAAAAAAAAATAATTAATTCCTTATCAATGGAGGTTGAATAATGTAAAGGAAGAAAGTTTCAACAATGATATATTGATCATAGGCAGCAAAACTACTGAATAGAGCTGAAAACAATGAAGAAAAAACCAAAATCTGGAGAGAGAAACAGTCTCATTCAATCGTCGCACCTGTCCTTAAGCAAAACAAGGATGCATCTCACCTGTAGCACACGGGAGGTGCGATGCATCCAGACTGCCAATGAGAGATAGTGCGATGGTCCAGGGACGAGATTGAGCTTGGTTTTCACCCACAGTTTGCAGCTAAGTTCAGGGATTTAGGCTGAGCTTATGATAGACAGTAAACACAAAGTATAAAGGTATAATCTAATGAGGTTATTGAGCTACCACTAGGGCACTTAGGATGTTTGCAAGTCAGATGTTCAGTTCATAAACCAACCCGGAGATTGACTGAAGCAGCGTTGATCTACTTTGCAGTTGCATAGCAAAAGCAGTTCGAAGGCTAGCTAGCTTAACTTCAAGCTCTGTCTGTAGTTTATAAAGAAAACAACAATAACAAACAAACAAACTATTCGCTCCCCAGTGGATTCGCCATTTTGTTCCATGAAAACTAGTTTTTACTCAAATCTGTTAGTCCCACTAAGATGGGTAGCTATCTTAGAAACAAACAATTCAAAGTAACTTGTGTTTTCCCTTATGAGAGACAGATGAGAGAGAAGCAGAGAGCACCAACCTTAGTCTTTCGCTTGGCTCCTTTCTTGTTTCCTCTCTCCCTTGATAGAGCTTTTTCCACTCCTTTCTCACTTGTCCCGCTTCAAAGAACACCTGTAGATTCAAAGCAACAAAATACCATCAAAGCATAGAGATTTATGACCATAAACAATGTATAATCAGATGTACATTAACCATACAAATGCATACATAAATACAAGATTCAGAAATATACAAGTATATGGAGGAAAACTCAAATAGCTTTATTGATAGACGTAGTAGAAGAGAGGATTACAACCCAGTTATCTGATCCAACGCCATCCTCCCAGCATGAAAGCCCTCTTCACCTCATGAAAAGCTAGATCACCCAACAATACAATACTTCACAGAGAAACCAACAACACTTCCTTACAAAATACAAAATTCCAGCCTCTGGATCTCTAGGATGAGGGATCCATATATAGACATTTGCAGGAGGGTGAGTCAGCTTCTGGGATTTTGGCTAGTGTCATTTCACTGATAGTTCTTGGTTCCACTTGGAGATTTCATGATCTCTTACTCATCCCTGGGCGAATTCAGAGAGGCAAGTGTCATATGAGAAGTTTCTAGAAGATTCTCTAAGTTTCCACCTAGCAAACTGCCTCTGCCATTTGTCTGCTCTCGCTCATCGCACCCTACAGAAGGGCTTTTCAGTATGCATCACACCCTTTGTGTGTAACAAGTGAGATGCATCACACCCTCAGCATGGAGCAGTCTGTATGGTCCAATTTTGACCAGTTTTGAGCAGTTTTTTAGGGAGAACTTCTGGGAAATGATGTAATCAGTTGACCTTGATCCTTTAGGGTATGAAACAACACTTTTAGGGGTTTAGAAGCCCTTGGTTTATGGACATATGTGATTGGGGTTGCAGTGCCCAAATATGTCTATAACACATCGGAGCACCCTCTCCTCTGCTAACCAGAGTAGGGGCGACGGCTAAGGTTGCTTTCTCTACGAGTATGTCGATTGCAAACTCCACATTTGTTTACTCTAATGTATCTCCACACTACATTGAAACTAGTTATGAATAGTTCTTTTCAGTTCAGTCCTTATCTCACACCTTCAACCCTCCCAAGGTTGTGGATTGCCCTATCAAACCCCCCTCCCCAACCATCTCCTGCACTCAGCCATCTTTCCCTGATAATCCTCCCTCAAATTCCCAAACACTTGTCCCCCCCACTCATTCCAGCCCTCCACCTTTTAGATACCCCACCAGAGCCAAGTTTCGCTCTCAGGCCCCTGACTCTCTGGGTATCGGGCTCATCACCTCTCCCCCTCCTCTAAATACGATTAGAGGCAGACCCTCATCCCTATCCAAAGCTAAGCTACAAGTTGGGGAAGAGATTGTTGCAGGCAAGCAACATGCCATCAATTGGTTACTTAGAGCAGTGAATACCCTAGAGCCCCCTCCTCCATGAAATTTCTCTCTTTCAATTGTAGAGGGTTGGATAGCCCTGAAAAAATTAGCTTGAGGAGACTGCTCTCAGCAGAACCCATTGATATTCTTTTTCTTCAAGAAACACTTGGCCAGGGTTATGTCATTACCCACCTCCTAGAATCCTAGCTACTTGGATGGACATTCCATACCCTAGATGCATCAGCGCGGTCAAGGGGCCTAACGCTAGGGGTAAAAAATCGATCTATCAGAATTTGTAATGCGTGGGGGAGTCCAGGCCACCTAGGAGCTTATATATATTCCTCATAGCTTGATATTGAGCTCAGGATCATCAAAATTTATGGCCCTTGTCACAACATGGAGGAATATTGGCGCAGACTCCTAGACTCACACATCCTACAAAAGGAAAATCTTGTTTGGGGGGGGGGGGAATTTAAACTTCTCCATCGGCTTTGTGGAATCATGGGGATACAAACACCAAAGGGACATCCTCTCAGATTTTTTTGAGGCCAATCTGGAGGATCATAATCTCATAGATATCCCCTCCTCAAAAATATTGCCCACTTGGAGAAACAACAGATCAGGAGCGGACAGTCTCTCTAGAAGACTAGATAGATATCTCATTGAGGAGCATATGCCAATCTTGGGGCGGGGATATCGACAGTCGGTGGGCTCTGGCGGAATATCAGACCATAGACCGATCTATTTGGAAATCGAAGGAGGTATGAACAAACCAAAAGGTCCATTCAAATTTAATGCAACATGGTTGAGGGACACTTAATATATACAACTAGTAACAAATTATTGGAGGACTCATCCCCCACCAGCAGAAAGGTCTATATCGGAAGGATTTGAAAAAAACCTAAAAGAACTCAAGAGCCTCTCAAAGCAATGGGCTCATAAGAAGAGATCGCAGGAAGAACATACTCTCAAACAAATTGAAGAAGCCGTTGAGAAGCATGAAAATGACCATGAGGGGATCTTCTCCTCCCCTGAGCACAAGGAGCAGATAACCTCCCTTCTGGCTAAGAGAAACTGGATTCTTAAGGATAGAGAAGAGAGCTGGAGATTGAGAAGCAGAGCCATCTGGATTAAGGAAGGGGATGACAATACCAAGTTCTATCATAAATTTGCAAATGGGTGCAAAGATATCAATATTATTTGGCAGCTATCAGATGAACAAGGAGAACCAGTGAACACCTTTCCTCGGCTAGTAGCTATGGCCTCTGACCACTTTAAGAGCATCTATAAGTCACCACCAAATGCCACCCTAGGAGACATAATGAAGACAACCCAGCTATTCCCATGGTTTTTAGAACAAGAAGAAAGCGGGGAATTGAGAAAGGAGGTCTCCCTGAGAGAACTAGAGGACACCCTCAAATGGTTTAAGCGAGACAAAAGCCCTGGTCCGGATGGCTGAAATATGGAATTCTACCTGGCCTTCTTTGATACTCTGGGGGGGGCCTATTACAAGTTATAGAGGAATGCAGAGCCTCTGGAAGAATGTATGAGGCCTATAACTCAACCTTTATCGCTCTTATTCCCAAATCAGACAATCCCACATCCTTCAATGATTTCCGGCCCATCTCCTTATGTAACTTTATCTGCAAGATCATCTCCAAGATTATAGCAAATCAACTCCGACCTATCTTATCAAACCATATCTCCGTTGAACAATTTGCATTTTTACAGAATAGACAAATTCATGAAGCGGTCGGAATGACACAAGAGATTCTACATTCTATCCAAATCCACAAGTTAAAGAGTATGGTCCTGAAAGTTGACCTCTCGAAAGCCTTTGATATAGTCAACTGGCTATACATCAAAATGCTCTTAACGCACCTCAGTTTCCCATATGAATTCATAAGATCCATTATGATTTGTATCACTAATGTAACATTCAACGTTCTCGTAAATGGTGTTGCCTCTCATTTCTTCCACTCTGAAAGAGGCCTCGAGAAAGGATGCCCACTATCCCCACTCCTCTTCTTACTCATCATGGAAGGTCTCAGTCATTTGATAAAGGAGGAACATAGAAGAGGCAGACTAAGGGGGATCTGCATCACTGAAGGATGCACATTAACACACTTGCTCTTTGTGGATGATGTGCTACTTTTCCTAAATGGGAGTATAGGATATGTGACTGCACTTCTCAATTCTTTCAATATATTCCTAACAAACACTGGCATGATGGTTAATAATGAAAAATCCTCTATAATGGCTATAGGATGCACACCATACGAGATTTAGTATGCCCCGAGAATATTCCCTTATAACCTATTGCAACTAGATGAGGGACTAAAATATTTGGGTTATAGATTAAAGCCACATGGTTATAAGAATGCTGATTGGATCTGGCTCATAACCAAATTGGAGAAAAGGCTAAACATCTGGTACCTAAAATGTTTATCAAGAGCAAGAAGGCTGATACTCATAAAAGCAGTGCCAGAAGCAACTCCAGTATATTGGATGTCTTTAGCATGGATTCCTAAAGGAATATTGGCTAGAATTAAACACCTATGTTTCAGATTCCTGTGGAGGGGTAATCAGCCATAAAGGATTTTTGCCTGGTCCAATTGGGGCTCTTTGGCACTCCCGAAGAAATGGGGAGGATGGGGTTTCAAAAGCCTAGACTCTTTCTCCACAGCCATGGAGGCCAAACTAGGGTGGAAACTAGTCACATGGCATAGACTGTGGACTAAGGTGGCAACATCTAAATACATAGCTCCTTTAAATCTTATGGATTGGATTCGACAACCTCAATGGACACAAGTTGGAAAATCAAACATATGGAAAGTAGTCCTACAAGCTATGCCCCTTATCACGGATGGACTCACATGGAGAATAAAGCTAGGAGAAGCTGTTAAAATAGGGATGGACCCCTGGATTGGATGTGGGAACGATCACAGACTCCCACAGGAGCTCAGAACATACCTCACTTCCAGAGGGATCACTCACCTTAGCCAAATAACAGACAATGAACGCTCTACATTTTTGCAACAAGCATGGAAATCTGGGAGGACACTACAGATCCCTCGACAATGGCAGCAACACTAGAAAGAATACACAGAGGCACTCATGGAATCCCATATCAGGATACAAGAAGGGGAGGATGAGCTAATCTGGGCACATGTGAAGCATGGAAGATACTTACCTAAGGAGGGATACATAACTCTTATGAACTCACCGAAACCACCGCAGTGTGAACCGTGGTGGAGAAGTATATGGAAACTAAAAGAACTCCCGGGTCCAGGATCCTCATGTGGACCATACTGCATCACAAAATCCCAACTGGGGAAAACTTGATCAAGAGATCTTTTCATGGACCCTTTTGGTGCGGCCTTTGCAAAGCCGACAATGAATATGGGAATCATCTCTTTCTTACTTGCCCATGCATAAAGGAGCTATGGAATACTATACATTCTCATATACCCTCACTCCCTATGTGGCAGGGAACAATTGTTCAGGAAGCCTTGAAGGGTTGGTGGTCCACTGTATCCTCGGAAAAAAAAAAAAAAAAAAAAAAAAAAAAAAAAAAAAAAAAAAAAACCAAAACAAAAAAACAAAAAAAAAAAAAAAAAAAAAAAAAACAAAAACAAAAAAAACAAAAACCAAAACAAAAACCAAAAACAAAACAAACAAACAACAAAAACAAAAACAAAAACAAAAAAAAAACACCAAAAACAAAAAAACAAAAACAAAAAAACAAAAACAAACAAAAACAAAAACAAACCAAAAACAAAACAACAAAAACAAAAACAAAACAAAAACAAAACAAAAGAAAAAAAAACAAAAAAACAAAAAAAAAAAAAACAAAAACAAAACAAAAACAAAAAACAAAAACAAAACAAAACAAAACAAAACAAAACAAAACAAAACAACAAATCCCTTACTTATTCGGTTGGCCATATGATTGCGGAACAGAATTATCTTCAAAATACCCCCCCCCCCCCCCCCCCACACTAGCCGGCCATCACTGCACAAATCCTAGCAGACTACCAACAGATTCCACAGGAGGAAGCAAATCCCAATCCCAGGCATATCATACCCGAGAGCATAAATCAATCTCACCCCTGGGCATACTTTGATGGCTCAGCTCAAGACATTGGATGTGGGGGAGGAGTTGTCCTCCATATTACAACAAACCATTATTACAAAATCCAAATGGGTTTGGGCAGAGGGACGAACAATTTTGTTGAGCTTTCAGCAGCAAAATACACCATTCATTTTGCTTTGGAAAAACAATGCAGAAACTTACAGCTATTTGGAGATTCAAAAACTATATGCAATTAGATAAACAAAGCAACAATTTGTCATGCTTTTTCTTTGAGACACATAATGGAAGAAATATTCAGACTCGTAAATTTATTTGACACATTTACTTGTCAACATATATACAGGGAGCGGAACACAGCTGCCGATCTATTATCCAAGGAAGCAACGCACAAGCCTATAGGAACTTGGAGCATACTGGAGCAAACTGATGGAACCTTCCATCAATATTATCATAGACCTTTTATAGAAATATCAGAATAGTAAAGCTCAATCGGAGTTGGACATAAAGTTTTGTTTATATTTCTTTTTGTTGTCTTTATATAAATATTATATGAAGGTTTTTACCAAGCAGTTCTACACATGACAATTATTTTTTTATACTCTCTGCGTAGACTAAGTACATAAAACATATGGAAAATCACATCACAAAGTAGTGTCTCCCTGTGTGGAGTACACCTCTTTCTATTTTGAATACTCAACAAGATAGGCTTTTAGCCCATAGTACATACAGTATATGCCACTAGCATCTGCAAAATGTAATTTTCCTCATTAATGAAAATTACGACTTTTTCCAAGGGAAAAAAAGAAAGAAAGAGGGTTTGTGATGAAAAATAGGAAGATGGTTTTTTTTTTCTACGCCAAGAAGATGTGAGTAATGTAATGCTAAATAATAGATATATTAAATAAAATTTTAAATTTTGGAAATTTGGTTTAATAATAAATTTCAATAAGATTCATATGCATCTTTTATTTTATTTTTATTTGAATGATGAGATGGTAAGGTAAGAGATTTAATATAGTGTTAGAGTTGGATGTGGGGTATATAATTTTTTTTTTTTTAATTAACCAAGTATTTTAATAAAAATAACAACATGTCAATAAGAGGGCCAAGTTCAACTAGTTATGTTGATTTCGTTGGGCATTTGTCTAAATATGTGCTAACAAGTGCTCAGTTTAAATCCCACTATGTTTGATGTATTATTTTATGTCAATGAGTTTATTGGGGATGTCATCCATGGATGTGGGGAAACATCCTTTAGGTTTCCTACCTTGTTTCTCCTTGAAAAGGGATAAAATAAAAGGACAACATGCCTTTAGTATTAATACTAAACCAAGATCTTAAGATGTGTGGATCTCTAAATAAGAAACAATATTTACCAAAAATCTCATAATAGGTCAAACAAGAGATAATAAAATGTGAATCAATTTCAAGGTTCCTATTCAATAACTTTCATATACATTAGTCATAATTTATTGATGATCAATCTCCATTCTTAATTTGCAACAACAATCCCTAGCTAGATTGCACACAATGAAATTGAATGTTGTAATTGCTCAAGACAATTCAGGGTTTGTTGTAATCACGTTGAACTTGAGTGCACTAAGATTGCGGCAAAAGAAGACCATTATAATAAATGGCAAATTAGAGAGGCCCTTGAGAATATTAAACACCCTAATAATATTGATAGAGATAGAGGGTTGCAGATAAGGGTTACTTGGATTCCCTTAATCCACCAACAAAGAGATCAATTTTAGTAAAGCCAACATAAAAAAGAACTAGGATATCAAGGATTTTTTTCTAGACTAAATTAGTCATTCACGTTAGCCATTTTCAATTGTATCACTTATTAGCTAGTCATATATTTTAACCTACGACTAAATTAGTCATTTACATTAGTCGTTTTTAGTTGAGTAGCTTAAGATTTCACATTTTTTGCAGTATTTCACTTGGAAAAGCTATGCTGACTAATTTTTTAAGTCACCTAGTCATTAATTTCCCATTTTATAAAAGTGGCTTACGCACAAACCAATGGGTTTTTTTTGGGTTACTCTCCTAACACTTGTTGTGGTCCAAACGCTTTAGGTATCAGTATTTGCATAATGATGTTTTTATGGATGGTGGTCTTCCACTGGAAATGAAAATATAGAATAAAGAAATGCGTCAGCAAGCTGAGTTTGGAGTTGTTCCACCTTGGAGGTACAAGGAGGGGGGAGAAACACACTCTTCCTTCATTGTTCAGATGGTCGAGTGGTCATGATGGGTGCTAATGTTGAACAATGAGATTATGGACACTAAACTACGGTTATCTCCCTAAGATGCAAACATGGGACCACCTAGCCCTTTCCCTTCCCATAAAGATGGTTGCCCACATATGGATAAATTATACAGCCCACCATGTGGCACAAATTATAGTCTCCTTCTAATTATGTTGGAGGATGATAAAATGAGCAAGGTATTCTTAAAAACACCATATTGTGATGTAGTTGCTTTGCAATATGCTTATTTTGGAGTTCATTTGCTCATATTTTACACAATTGTTTATGTGTGTTGTTTGTACCATCATATCAATTTCATGAATAAAGGATTGCTTATGGTTGTTAAGTATATGACTATGCAAGAACTACCTCCAAATTTGATTGTGAAGGATTTTCTAAACAAAATAACTTATGGCAGTTCACTTTTTACATATTATGGTTTGCCAATACAAGAGGATTTGAGGCCAAGAGTGAATCACAAAATCATTAGTGATTCTTGTCAGAAGCTAAAAATGGGTGATTTAGCTGAATTGACTTTGTCAATACCACATACGTTTTTGATTGAATATAAGAAATAAATAAGTCGAATGTTTTGGTAAGGTAGATGAATACCATGATGAAGCAAGCCATATGCTAGAAAATAATTCACAAGTTACAGTTATGACATCACTTATATAGCAACTCGCCAATTGTTTTTGGAGTGAATTAGAAAGAATGGTGACTAGAAGATTTACTTTGTTGAATTCCAGTCAAGAACAGGGTTCAATGTCATTACACCAATATGCTTGTTATGAGCTTAGCATGTCACTTATGGAAATTGAAACTGGGTGGGAAGGATAACAATCATTCCTCACAACCACCAAAGATAAACCCAATTGACAACTTTCTTTGTGGAGCTTATAATTAATATCATGATGACCACAATTTTTTTTGTAGCAAATTATTTCTACTTTTTAAATATTTTGAAGCACATTATTTGAACAAGGTTAGGAGATAGGTCTGGATAACCAAGAAAGGAAGGTTTGGGATTATCTGATCTATTTCGATTATCATCTTTCTATTTCACTTCTTTAGAGAAAATTATATATTCAAATATGAACTCAATTCAAATCAAACTAAAAATAGCGAAGCCTAATTACGAAGATGTTTCTCTCTCCAGTGCCTTGCAATGATGTTATTTTTTTTTAATTATACTTGAATTTCACTCATAATAACTTGGATTTATATATTTCTTTTAACACCAATTGACATCATGGTAAACATATGAATATAACATTAAGTATGACTTAAAGATGGTTCAAAGAATCTCAACTTTAGCCCATGCACATGGAAATGTAATTAAGTTTTATTAGAGGCACTATTTGTTTGTTTGTTTTGGTTAGAAAAAGGGCTTGCTGTTGGTTTTATGTGACTTTCAATTTATCATTTGTAGCATGTTAAGAAATGGAAAATAATATTGTGTGACATTCATCTTGAAAAAATTGATGTTGAATGAAATGATATAGAATTTAACTAAGCTACACTTTGCTTTGGTAAAGGTAGAAGAACATCTTAAAAATCTGCCTACAAATACAACATATATAAAGTTTGAATACAAGTAATATATGGATTTTTCTTTTGCGGATATGTTATTTTTTCTATCCAAGATATCATAGCAAGAAAAATATTGATATTTTAGGAACTGTTTGAGGACCTCATTAACATTGATTTTCCTGATGTCTTATTTGATTGATGCATTCTCATGACAAGAAGGCTTTAAATATGAATTAATATGTTCCTGAAACAAATCAGATTCAAAGTTTATTGATATAAAATATATAAAGAAATGTCAATTCCTTCCTTTGATTGTTACTTGACTATGGTGTGGGCAGGTTACAAGAAATGGGATTGGAAAAAGGATGGGGATACAATGCAGAGCATGTCTTTGACATGATTCATTTGTTGTTGGAGATCCTTCAGGCACCTGAGCCATCAACTTTGGAAATGTTTCTAGTAGGGATTCCTATGGTTTTTAATGTCGTGATTCTTTCACCTCATGGTTATTTTGGGCAAGCAAATGTTTTAGGAATGCTAGACAAGAAACTAGTGGACAGATAAACAAATTTCTTATAATTGCAATGTTCATTCCAAGATATCCTTTCTTTATTGTTTGATTGTATTTTGAATGTTTCTTTTGATTTTGTTGTCTTTTAACCATGAAATTGAAAATACTTGGTATCATGTCCATTTAAAAAACATCCAAAGCTTGAAGATGAGTTTAGTATTACAAGATATTTATTGAAATCCTTTTAGTTGTTTTGTGTTAAAATATTTTCATGACTATTAAAAAAGGTTTACTTTCATGTTGTTATTTGAGCACATGTTGTCTATATACTTGACCAAGTTCATGTGTTAGAGAATGAAATGTTATTGTGAATAAAACAAGAAGGGTTAAATATCACACCTAAAATTATTTATTTTAACAAGTTATCTACAACCTGAACATTTTAACATCTAATTAGTTGGCATAATTGTGTCTAAGCTTTCTCTTAAGCTTGAATATAACTAAGTTACTAAGGTGTTGTTTTCTATGGTGATGTTTTATTTGCTTTGTTTATACAAGTCATATGGTCACATAATGACCATTATCCCCAATTGAAGAAAACTAGTTCAAGTTTCTTGCTTTTATGGGGGAAAATGGCATTGACTTTGCTGATGTTGAAGTATATGTCGTATAAATATTTTATAGTCTACTTTAGTTTATATTCAATTATTCATCGTATTTCATGTCTTATACTCAGCATTGTCTATTCTTTCATTTTCAGGAGAGGAACTCAATATTGATGATTAGAAGCCAGGACCTGAAGAAAGAGGAGAACAATAACACTGGAGCAACAAATGCAAAATGAGAGAGGGAAGAGAACTGATCTAGTGATACCCCTAGAGCCAATATCTTGCATAAGACACACACATAGAGACTGATATTCAAGCCTTCAAAGTTAGTGAATTCACTTGTAATGCTTTGGCAACATAGTGATAATGTTTTGAAATCATGAAACAATATTTCAAGTGTAAATTGTAGTCCAACCAATATTAAGTTGAAAACTCATATTTACTAGTAGAAAATGGTGAAATTAGTGACTAGGTGACTAAAAAAGTTAGTCACCACAACTTTTCCAAGTGAAATAATAACAAAAATTAGCAATATTAAGAGACCCAACTAAAAATGACTAACATAAATGGCTATTTTAGTCCCCAACTAAAATATACAACCAACTAATAAAAAATTACTAACATAAATGACTAATTTAGTCTAGGAAAAAAATATGACTACCTAACAAAAACTACAATAATACGAATTAGCCGTTTATGTTAGTCATTTTAATTACATCACTTCAACAATCTAAACTTACAAGTCATAGGGGATTCAAAGGTTGTTTTAGATTGGGTGAAAGGTTATATTTCCTTGTACACTTCTTTATTAGATCAAAGGATGATTAAAATTATGGAGCTTATCAAGGAATTTAGACTTCTGTGATCCATAGCATTTGTTTAGAAACTTTTTGGCGAAATCACATAATTGATCATTTATCGACACGTTTCGAACCAACTAGTGTGGTTCATCGTCATGACAAGATGAAGAAACATATCCAGTTTAGCGTGTTAAATAGTCTAAGCAGAGACTCCAACGGCTAAAAAGACTAACGGCTATTTTTCAACTTAAGAACCCCAGTCAAACCTCCTTTAACTAAAAT
>APFE031052129.1:242651-253892 GCA_000404065.3 Pinus taeda
TTTGGTAACTAACCATGGGCCTAATTTATTTTTATATTTTTCTAATAATTTATATAAATAATTTAATTACTTATCATTAAATTGATAAATATAGTATTATATTAGGTACTGAATAATATTAATAATATATATATTTATTAATAATTTGAATAATTAAATAGATTAATTTTAATATCTAACCACTGTTCTGTTTTATCTTTTACCCAATTTACTTAACTATATAAATATAATATTAATTATAAAGAATATTAATATTATTTTAGTTAAGGGAGTTTGACTGGGGTTCTTAAGTTGAAAAATAGCCGTTAGTCTTTTTAGCCGTTGGAGTCTCTGCTTAGACTATTTAACACGCTAAACTGGATCTGTTTCTTCAACTTGTCCTGACGATGAACCACACTAGTTGGTTCGAAACGCGTCGAAAAATGATCAATTATGTGATTTCGCCAAAAAGTTTCTAAACAAAAAAAAATTATGGAGCTTATTAGAATCTTTAGGGTCATATAATTTGATCACATTCACATGGAATCAAATTCAAAGGTTGACAAATTATTGAAAATGGGAGTGGGCCAACACCTCCTTTTGTAACACGATATGACCACCTATATATTTTGCAACAACCTTTCCAACTTATTTAATTGGTTGCACATATAATTTCACATTTTTTCTTCATCTTGCAAAGAGGTAGTGCTAAGGAGAGGTATGAACTTTGATCAAAGAATGTTCACTTAGTACCACTACCAAATTTCCTTCATGCAACTTGCATGATGATAAATGGATGACATTTTAATGTTACAAACTTGTAAGTAGTCCCCATTAAACTTTGTTGTCTTCACTGTCCTTAGTAACCACGACAAGTTTGAATATTTCCTTTATATATCATCGCAAACACATAACTATTTGTTGTCTCAAACATAGTTAATATTGTTGGTGTATGATCTCTTAATTGTGGAATGGTCTCTTGATGATGATAACGAACTCTCAATCTCCAATGCTCATGAATATGATGAATGAATGATTTAATGCCTTACTTGTATAGACATTTTATGATTCATATTCTATTTTTATTGTGCCATCGTATATATGCTTCACTAGCATCTCATGCTATATGGTTAATTGAGAAAGCTTTGTCTTTCATTTTTCAAGTATAATTTGGTTGCATGAATAAGCATAGTTGTGTAATTAAAATCATTCAAAATTTGTTAATAGTTCATGGTTTGTTTGACTATTCGCACACTTATCCTTGACATTTTACTTTGAGAGTGAGTAGTGTCAAATCACTAGTCTTCGTTAAGGAACTTCCTTTCATTACTCAATGACCTAGCTTAGCTCGATATTTAAGGCTTCCACCCTATATAAGGATATCCTTCTTGTAGTCTAAAAGAGAGAAGACCACCAAGGTGACATTGGGTGGCTTGCTTGATGGGTGGGGTTAAGACTTTTTTTTCTATGAGAGTGTCTGAGTGGAGATACAGTTTAGAAAATGCTTACAAGAAAATTAGTTTCCTTTATTTCCATCACCTAAACTACTTCCAATAAAATCATGTGCCTTTAATAAAATCTAATTTTGACAAATAATTAATTCAATAAAAAAAAATAAGATTATTATTATTATTTTTGTATACGAGAGAATAGGCAACTGTAGCATGTTTGTAATTAAGGATCGATTCTATCCACTACCACAATCACCTCCAAGTGTACCCACATCGCCTCACACGTGGCACACTGAGCTAATCGAAGTTTAAAACCAATAACATCATAATAAATGCCTTAACAACCCATTCTATCATGAACTCGTCTACACCATGGGGAAAATTTAAAATAACTTTTAATGTTAAAAAATATGGCCAATTTATTTTATTTGAAAATCAATTTTAACATCTAAATTGAGGAAACTCCATAAAATAAAATTTAATGTGAAAATGTTAAGCAAAATAAAGTTGGGGTAAATTATAAAAATAAAAATAAGTAAAGTGAAATATAAAATTAATAATTATAGTTATAATTAATAATTCAATCATATTACTCCTAATTTACTAAGTGTAAGAGGCATAAAATCTCTTCATATACAAACCTTTTTTAAAGTGAAAAGAGATTTGATCCCCATCTGCCCTTGGTAAATCCAAAATTAAGATCCAAAATTATGATAGATCCAAGCAAATTTTATATCAATTTATGTAATTGAAAGTAAAAAATTATTATTTTAATGAAAAGTCACTTTCAAAAATATTTGTAATTTCCTCAATTTTATAATAAATCCAGCCTACTTCCATATTAAATCTGGATCTATCAAGCGACGAGAGGGATCACATCTCTTGAGGTGCAAACCTCTTTTTTGAGTGCAAAACTTGAGGAAAGGTTTGTACCTCGAGAGATTTGATCCCTGTCGATGCTTGATAGATCCAGATTTAAGATGGATCTAGGTTGGTTTCAGTCATGTGCGGCCAAAGAAAATCTAACGGACATATGATTAATTTTATCACTAATACATAATTCATCTAATATTAATATAATCATTTTAAATATGCTAATATGTCTGAGATTAATCTGTATATTTTAATTTAAAATTTGCTTAGTTGCCTCAGTTTGTTGTGATGATAATAACTTTAATGATGAAAAATGATGAGATATACATTTTGAATGTAAAGGGACAATGTAATAATGTTGAATGATAGAAAATGTGAATAATAAGAATATAGTCAATTACAAATACTCTTCATTGTGGTTAATCTAAAAATATTTTCTTCTGTTATTCGTATTGTCACCCTTTTAACTTTTGTCATCTTTTCATATTGATTGTCATATTTTCATATCGATTATATGAAAAGGGGAGGTTAAATCATAAACCATCTAAATCTTTAGCTCAATGTATTGTATTAAACATCATTCCTTGTCTCTCCTTCTCTCCAATATTAATAGGTTGAATTACTATAACACCAAAAATCAATGTACATTGTTAATATTTTTTTGTGCTTACACTGAAATAAATGCACAATGTTAATCCAATCACTTTAAAATTAATGTACCATCATACATCCAATTACATCAAAACAAAAATCAACATTTACACTAAAATTAATGAATCTAATGCAAGCAATTAAATAAGATTAGAAAACAACATTTACATTAAAATCATTGCATCTAATGAAAGCAATCAAATAAGATTAGAAATCAACATTTACACTCAAATCAATTCATCTAGTGGACGTAAGAAAATTGGATTATAAACCAACATCTACACTAAAATTAATGCACGTAGTGCAAGTAAGCAAATAGGGTTATAAAGCAACATCTACACTGAAATCAATGCATCTAGTACAAGCAATCAAATAGGATTACAAATCACCAACTACATCGAAATCGATGCATTTAGTGCAATCAATCAAATAAGATTAGAAATCACCATCTACATTGAAATCAATGCACCTAGTGCAAGCAATCAAACATTACTAGAAATCAACATCTACATTGAAATCAATGCATCTAGTGCAAGCAATCAAATAGGAATAGAAATCACCATCTACATTGAAATCAATGCATTTAGTGCAAGTAATCAAATAGGATTAGAAATCTCTCGGATGTGGGTGTACGTCGGAATTGATATGTTGGCGAGGGAACGGGCCGGCAAGTGGCCTGGCCACATGGCCCTCTGTAATCCCACTCACAAAACCATAAAACGAATTAACAACAGTAATAAATGGCATTTAAGCCGACACTCTAATCAACCTGGTTGCGTCTACCCGCCTCGGCTCTGCTTAATTGCAGCCTCTGGTAATTTCAACTCCACCTCCTTTGTCTCTAATCCTTCGCCTCTGCAATGTCATTGTCCACTGGTTGCAGCGGAACCAAGCTCGCGCACTGTTACGGGCAAGCCTTGCAACATTCTATGCTACATTAAATTTGGCCCAGGTAATCATTATTCACAGAGCTTTATCTGCAACCTCATTCTCCATTCTGCGTCTGCTGCTATTCCTTCCTCTAAGCCGACCTCTAAACCTGTTGCGCCTTCTCAATTCTCTGAGCCACCTCTTACCATATATTCTCTTCGCTCCCGTGTCAAAATGCCTAGGCTCTGCCATAGAATGTAAAGCAAAAGAGGGAGTAGCAGAGGCAGACTGCCTCGCTGTCCACCTTCTCCTGCCTCAGACTTCTCATCCCCCTCAGCTCAATTGGTCTCTAGCCTTTATCCAAACACTCATTGTTACATGACAATTTGTCACCGTCCCTGCTACCCCTCTCCCGCATGTTGGAGGACTCATTCCGGGACCTTTGATAAGTGACATGACCTGCAAACACTTGCATTACATTCCCCTGAACATGAGCTTCATTTGTCCTGAAGACATCTCCTGCTAAAAACCCTAAAAATAGCCCTTTTTCCATTGGCGCAGTTCCATAGTGCAGCCCTCGCGCCAATGGGGGAAATCCTCCAAAGAGGGCGCACCAGTTGGCGCTCTGTCATAGAGTTGCACCTGCGCCAACCATAATCAGTGGTGTTTTTTAACAAACAAACGGCGGAAGGTTCATCCTAACAAACTCTTGGGCTGAATCTATCTTGAGTTGGGTGGTTTGACTACGAATTTCCATAGAGAGGAAGTGGTTTGCCACCTCTCATGGAAGCTTCCTTGATGATATGGCCAATCCCATGATTATTGTGGATGATCCCAACTCCTCTTCCTCCATCTATAAAAGCTTGTCCATTTTCCTTGGCAAGCTAGTTCCAGAGCTAGTTCCAGAGTTTCAGAATTCCCAAATTCCTAAGAACTTCATGCTGCAAGAGCTTTCTTGATTCCCATAAGGTCAAATCCAAGCAAGGAGATTATTGTCCAAGAACCAAAGAGAGAGGCTTGTCCTTGTTCCCGACAGGCTTTGCGAGACATGTGCTTCTGACTACCTGCCAAAGGAGAATCCGACGTCAGAACTTTAGTTGTATTCTTCTTTGATTAATTATTAATGAACGACTATTGGTTATGGTTCCACTCTTGTTGTTATTTATGATGATGACGAGTTATATCCTTTCTGACTGATATATAGTTGCATATGTTGGATTTTATGCTCGTGTTTGTGTCATTTCTTGTATGTGCATGTGTCCATTCACGGAGATTGTGAGGATTGTGATCTGCCGGAGCAAAGGAATGGGAGCACCACATCTTCTACAAGCACTAGCATTGAAATCCAGGTAGGCCTTCATCACTGGTCTGTTAATTTGCAATTAGGAACTTGCGTTATAGCATTTGATGATTGTTGCTAGACCCGGTCTAGGCTAGTAGGGATCGCCTCTTCGCAGAGGGGATTTACCTCCTCAACAATTTGGCGACTCCGCTGGGGAACTTGTCTTGCCTTTTTGGTTGTTTCTTGGTTTTTACCTGCTTGGTCAGCCTTCTGGGTTGAGTTCTTTTGTTGTTTCTTGCCTCTTGGTTTACCTAGTTATCGTTGGCCTAGCTTTGGATTGCTTAATTTTTATTTTTGCATAGCAAACATGACTGGTGCGCTTTTATAGCGTAACAGTCGCGCCAATTGGCGCTAGTTGCTAATATACAACCCGCGCCAATCCTTAAAAGGCGCTAGTTGCAGCCTGACAGTTGCGACAGGCCTCGGAACTTTTAAAGTTTGCTTGTTTTAAGCCTTCTGAGCTTGGTCTTTGCTTTTGGATATATTTTCTCAACTGCTTGAGTGTGTTGGAGTCTTGCTTGATTGGTTTTAACCTTTACCCTTTGGGTATTTTCCATTTTCTATCGATTTCACTTTTTAGCCCTAGGGCATCTAGTGGCTTTGTGTGTCGAGCCTTCCTTAGGTGTTTTTGGTCTTCTATTGGTCCAGTCGACTTTATGATTGTTCCCTTGCACTCATTTAGTGGTTGTTAATCATTTCATTGCATTGTTTGAGTGGCCTACCTCTTTTTCACTTGAACTCCGCTTTGTTTTGCTTTGGGCCTAGATTACACGGCTCATTTGTGTCTTTGGGACTTTTCTCGTTTTTGAAGGACTGCTTTGTGATTTAGGGATTTGATTGTGCTTGCATTGAGTGGAATCTTCTTGTATTTACTCTTTCATTATCGTTTCTCAAATTTTGTTTAGTGCATCTTTCCATAAACATTAAAAAGAAAAACAAATCTCTTTTGCTTTTGATTAGTTAGTGTGAATTAGAGCTTTTCGTTGTTATTAGTGATTAGTGACTTTGAAGAAAAGTTTTTTAATTTCCATTAGCTGCATTAGAGATATTGTTGATTGTTCTATGATCATTTTGTTTGTGTGAAAGCTCTCAACTCTCTTGTAGTTAGCATTCATCGAATGAAATGATATATTGCGGCATATAGCTTACATTTAGGAAATTTTGAGACATTACATACGGTAAGGCCTGAAAACTGAAACATAATCCAAGATCAACTTTAAAATGAACTGAATGAATCTAATAACCGCATTGGAATTTAACGGAACATATTTAGAGGTCTAGGCTAGAGACATGCTTCGGCGTCGTTAAACCTAGTCACTTTTGTTTCCACTCAAGGTTGGGTGATTCCTCCTTCTGTGACTCAATAGTTGTCTAGTACGGAATTGTGCTCCCACGTACCGTCGAGTATATGGGGAGACCCCACTAGGTTATCATCCTTTATCCATAGGAAGCCGAGTCTGCTGCCCTATACCCGTGATACACCGAACACAGCATTCGGGGAGATTGTCTGCACGTACAGAAAGTCCTTGGTTGATTTCTCTTTCATTTCTAAAACCAAGGTGTATATTGCAGTTCACGGTTATTTGGTACACCTTCTTTGCCTAGTATCCCTGAGCAGTCATTTGATCTTTTCTAACTCCTTAAATTTGAAAGGATCACCAAGCGCTTGTCCTTTCACGCTTGTTTCAAATCTGAAAGTGATAGAGTCACCTTTTATCCGTTTCTTGACTCTTAAAACATGAAACAATGGAGTTTCTTAATTTCAATGTGGTAAAAATTAAATCACATGCGATCACACGCCCTGTTAGATTCTGCTTGTTGGCCGTTTGATTGTGTGTCTTGACTCTTTTTCAACCCCGTGTGCGATTTTCCGTTTTTTTTGCCACTTTTCCAGAGTTCACCAACCCAGGAATCCCCTCTGAAGGGAATCGTGGTCATTTTCCTCCTTTTGTGAATGTTGGTTCTCCTTAGATGGCAATGTTGTCCCTTCCTGGGTTAACTGTTGGGTTGCCTGTTTGGTTGTTCTCAACCTCTGTGGTCCCTAATGTCTTAACTACTGGTCAATCAGTTCCTCCACCCAAACAACATCATGTTGATTCCATGGTGGACCTCTCCCCTTCTTCGCCTATTTCTACGTCCTCATCTTCTACTTCGCCTGGTGAAAGTCTCGATTCAAGTAACCAGGTGGCTAAGAAGAAGAAGAAGAAGACGAAGAAAAAGAAGTCTCATAAACGAGAGGCTAAAAGTGTAGCTACTGCTTCGAGTACATCTCAGGTCGGGCCACCTTCTGCTCCTCCGCGGAAGGTCAAGTTTCCCGGTAAATTGTGTAAGGATGACCATCTTCTTCGTGATTGTCCTGGCATTCCCAGGATCTTAGAAGTATGGTCTCATGATCCGGCCTCCCGCTCATCGCCCTCTGAAGCTCATGGCGATGCTACCTTATCAACTGGCTATGGCAAGAAGGAAGGGAAGATTCGATTCCCCTGTAGGCTATGTGGAGGCACCCATCTCCTTCACCTTTGTCCGCTCATGGATAAAGCTTCCGCTGTTTTGGAAAGTCTTACAGCTTCTTCACCCCAACTTCCCGTTGGTTACCATAGGCTCTCTTCAGATCCTCTCCCTGTCCACAAAGATATTGGTTTAGATCCTTCACTTGTCCACCCTCCTCCTTCCGAGCCTGGCTGTGCCAAGCTGGTTCCGGACCCACCATTGGTTGGGGAAAGTGTCGACTTGGTTTCAACACATGTCGATCACTCTGCCTCGAAAGAGTGTCATACTCATGTTCTTCTCATCTCATCATATTCTCCCAAGCCCGAAAATGACTCTCCTATCCTAGCTGATCCCGAGAGTCCTTCTTCGATTCTTATAGAGCAGGGGGGCAATCATACGATTCCCCCACCAAGTAGTTCAGTTGTTTCCTTCGACTGGAGTCACCTGACTACTTTCTGCCTTCCATCCAATGTGCCTTTCCAGATTACAGTACATGCCTCTGATACGACAGTACCTAGCACTGTCTTAGATGAGGGTGCATCTGTTAATCTCATGCCTTCCACTACTTGGCAAGCTTTGGGCTCCCCACAGCTTGTGTTGGTCGCACAGAATCTGATGGCGTTTGACGGAGGAACCAGTCAACCATTAGGGATCCTTCCAAAGTTACCTATTACTTTGGGAGGCAAAACCGTCTGTATCGACGTACTGGCTACCCAAGGTGCTTTAGATTTCAGTCTTCTCCTTGGTCGTGACTATGTTTATGCCACGGGGGCCTGGTCTCTTCACTTTTCCATGTGGTTTGCTTTCCACACGACGAAAGAATCGTGACTATCGATCAATTATCATTCTTTAGTCCCCCGGTGCCTCCTGCGCAGTTATCATCCCCTCCTGGTTTTTATACACCGGTTGTATGTACCCCACCACAGGTCAACTATGTGGCTACTTATCCTGTGCCTGTATCCAGTGATGTCGCCGTTGTGCATAGTGTCCTGGGGGCATTGGGTCCTGACTTCCACGATGTGATCCTTCCACCAGGAGTGGCACTCTTGGAAGCTACGACTTCTTGTTCATTAGGATGAAGTTTGTGCGGAGCATAGTTCGCTTTCCTATGTCAAGCTCCTTAGAAAATGAAACTGGGTCTGGTTCGAGCATATTTCTTGATCTTGTGTCAAGCTCGTTAAAAAATGAAACAAGGGTTATGAGGATACTTCTTTACTGTTTCAACCTCATTAAAAAATGAAACAACTCCCTTTCCACATCGAGTCTTTTGATTAAGATCTCATAAAATACAAGTCGAGTCTTTCCAAGATCTCGAAAGTGAACCTTCATTCCATCCACTTTGTTGAATGCAATGAAGCTTGGGGGGCATGTACCTCGTTTTGCATCGCTATGCTCGGGGCATGCGAACTTATAACAAGCATAGTTTTTCGTTTCACGCTTGTGTAAACATGAAACCGAATCCAAGCAGAGTTCTCCATGGTTCAAGCTTGTGTAAAAATGAACCCATACCCGATGTACATCTCGTGATTGCCATTTTTATCCGCTCAATTATGCTAGATGAGCCTTGGTTGTTTCATTCCATTGCCACCATCTCTTTGGCCAATCATATGCTTTCACTTACCTGTTTTTCCTTTCCTGAGGAACCACAACAATGAGTGGTTTTGTTAGCTAGCCTCTTGACCATTACATGTTTTGAGTATTTCCACCATTGTCGGAACTAGTTGCTACCCTTTATACCACTCGTTCCTCTAGGACAAGTCACCTTTAAGCTCTTTTCTGACTTGTAAAATATGAAAAGATTGCTGAGTATTTTTTCCCTTTTTGACTCGTTAAAGAGAATAAAAATGGAGGTCTGCTTTCAGCTCTTTTCTGAACGTCTAAAAATGAAAAGATTTCCGAGCTATTCCTCTCGACTCGCTAAATGTAAATGAGAGGCAGTCATCTTTAAACTCTTTTTTGACCGTGTAAAGACAAAAAGATCGTCAGGTCCTTGTCGTTTCAAGCTCGTTAACGGTTATGAAACGACATGATTTCGGTTGCTTTTTTACTTTTTCAGGTCGAAGTCACTAATTATGAAGAGTACTCCTCGATCATAATGGTCGGGAAGTTCTTTCGAGCATTGTTTTATACTTTTTCGGGCTCGAGAGACACAACTTTATGAAAAAGGACACCCCTGGAGTTTACTTTTTGTTGTCTTTTCAAACTCTCTAAACATGAAAAGTCGTCGAGTTCTTCCTTTGTCAGACTTGTTAAAACTTGATGACATTGGATTCCATCGAAATGACACTTTACAAGCATATGCTATCCCCGTCAAGCTTTTCATTAAAAATAACCGGGGTACTCGCTAGAAATGGTGGGGAAAATGGAACTAGAATCACTGTCGTGTCGGCAGTATGTCACTCTTGAACATGGCACTTGTCTACATTCGTGTTTGGGTGGGGACATCTCATCTCATTTTTCACTTTCTTCCGTGGGTTTGGGTGATCTTGTTTGACCTCTCATCTACTCGTTGTCTTGTCACCATTACCTTTGATCATTTATGTCAAATACTGCCAAGTCCACTGTTGTGCCGCCAATATTTTCAAGAGAAGTTAACCTCTACATAATAATCAACCTCCCTCTGATAACTCACATAATCTTGATTCACAAAACATCTTATCCTTCTCTGTCTCATGTCGATGATGTGGGAAACACTATGGCCCACCTTCGATCAAGGTCGCTTCTTGTCGACTTCAGCTCATTATCTAGGAAGTTGACCTAGAGACTCCCTTCAGGTGCCTTGGAGCCTGCATGCCTCAATGGTAGGTTCTTCGTGTTCGACGTGAGGTTTTCATCATTGGCCTCCAATCGAATGATTCTATGGGTGTTCGACACCGGCTCAATGATTCGCACGCCATAGATTGTACCTATAGTACCTTGAGGACCATTGTCATCATTGGTGGTACCTCTCACGTCTGTTAACAGTTTTCATCATTGACTGGTAATCAGACGATGTTCCTGCATGTTCGACTTCGACTCCCATATTCGCATGCTTGAACTTGTACTTTTTTCGGGTCGAGATGGAGCAAAAGACTCTGGATTTTGTCTGTTGAGATCCGGGTTGTGATTTTGTGATCATTACATGACTCATTCACTGGATGGCTACAATCATGCCTAAGTCTATTTATCGATCCTTACTGGATGGCTGCGCCCATACCTTGGAACTATATTTCTATGTACTCTGCTATGGATGGCTATGCCCATACCACATACATCATGTACTTGAGATATCATTTGTACCTCTCCACACAGGTTCTTTGGTGGCAGTGTTTTCGGTTGGCCATGTTCTTGTAAAGCATTTCACCCCTCTCTCTCTCTTGGGCCTCATGCTTTAGGGGGCATCTGTTACGCAGCAATTTGTCACCGTCCCTGTTACCCCTTCTCCCACACCTTGGAGGACTCATTCTGGGACCTGTGAGAAGTGACATGACCTGGAAACACTTGCATTGTATTCCCCTAAGTATGAAATTCATATGCCCTGAAGACATCTTCTGCAAAAAACCCATAAAAATAGCCCTTTTTCCATTGGCGCGGTTTCACTGTGTA